>NW_026464248.1:0-25000 GCF_026875155.1 Cherax quadricarinatus
TGTTTTTTGTCTCGGTAAGCTAGACTCGTTTTTAGACTTAAATATGACTGACAAAAAACCCCTCAAATAATTTTCTGACTAACAAGGCAGTCAGAACAGCTTGCTTGAACATTAACACGAATCATTCGCCAACAGTAATAATGTACCATGTTAGAGATTAAGACACATGTGCAACATCCTGGGTATCTTTTATTGTAACGCTTCGCCTCCAGTGGTTTTAAATCAATACAAATTCTAGGACAAACTTGAAAGACGGTAGAACTATGTACAGAAGATGAGGTAATCAGTCCCTCAACCTAGGAGTGGGTGCGAAGAGCACCGTAGTCGTGGAGATTCTCCACGACTACGGTGCTCTTCGCACCTACTCCTAGGTTGAGGGACTGATTACCTCATCTTCTGTACATGGTTCTACCGTCTTTCAAGTTATGTCCTAGAATTTGTATTGATAAAGCCACTGGAGGGCGAAGCGTCTACAATAAAGATACCCAGATGTTGCACATGTCTTACTCTCAATGTCCATCCTGTAATAAGGGGACCAAAACTGAGCAGTATAATCTAAGAGGCCTCGCTAGTGATGTATAGAGCTGTAAAATAACTTTCGGACTTCTGTTACTTATACTTCTTGAGATAAATCAAAGTAATCTGTTGGCCTTGTTGGGCACACTAAGGCACTGCTGTCTTGGCTTTAGATTTCTGCTTACCATGACTCCCAAGTCTTTTTCACATTCTGTATAACCAAGCTCTACTTCACCTAGATTATAGCTTCGAGGGTTATTTTCATTACCAAGGACAAGTACCTTACACTTATCCACATTAAACTTCATCTGCCATTTTTCAGACCAAGATATTAATTTCTTCAAATCGTCCTGGAGTTCATTGATATCCTCCTCAGAGTGAATTATACGGCCTTCTTTGTATCATCAGCAAACTTACTCATGTCACTCTTTAATCCCTTCATCAGGTCATTAATGAAAATTATGAACAAGAGAGGGCCTAAAAGTGATCCTTGTGGAACGCCACTAGTGACTAATCCCCATTCAGATTTCACTCCATTAATGGTAACTCTGCTTTCTATTGGTAAGCCATGCCTCTATCCATGCTAGAACTTTACCTCCTATACATGAGCTCCCCACTTTTCTAAGTCCCCCTGTGAGGTACTCTGTCGAAAGGCTTACTAAAATCCAATAAACAAAATCATATTCCTTATCACTGTCAACTGCCTCAAATGTTCTGTAATAAAGTTGGTAGAATTACCGACAATATGTAAAGTAAAAGGACACAAGTGCAACTAATGTGACATTTATTGTGGAGCGAAACGAGCGAAACTTTGCCACAATAAATGTCACATTAGTTGCACTTGTGTCCTTTTACTTTACATACTCAAATGTTCTATTGAAGAACGTCAGTAAGTTTGTCAGGCAGGAACGACCCTCCCCGTGGTCCATGCTGAGATTCATTTGTAAAGGTAACTTCTAATAAGTCAGCTATAATCGATTCTAAAAAACTTGCCCACTATAGATGTCGGGCTTATTGGACGGTAATTTGAAGGGAGTGGACTTATCCCCTGATTTGAATATAGGAACCACATTAGCCATCTTCCACTCTCGGGCACAACACTGGTAAGGATGGACGCATTAAACACTCGTTAATGGCTGACTAAGCTCCATCTTGCATTCCTTAAGTACCCTGGAAAACAACTCATCGGGTCCCGGGACTTATTTGTTTCAGTTGTCTGTTTAATAACCATGTCCCTCGTGACAGTAATATTATTTTAACTTAAATTCATCAGAACTAAAATTGTTAATTACTGGAATCTCATTTACATTTTCCGTGTAAAAACTGACAAAAAATGTCATTAATAAGGAACACATTTCCAGTTCGTTTATCCGTCACTTCCATTCCCAGTTTTCAAGGTCCTACTTTTTTCCTTCACCTTCGTCCTCTACACTTGAAAGAACCCCTTTGATTAGTTCCTTTGATTCATTAGCAACTCTAATTTCATAATCACGTTTAGCCTTTCTAATCCCCTTTTTGACTTTTAAGCTGAACATATTGGTCAGTAAGGTTAACCTCTCCTCCTGATGCGCCTATAAATACCCCTTTTCTCCCCTAATAGATGCTTTAGCCTCCTGTTAACCCATTTGGGATCGTTATTGTTAGACCTAATTTCTCTCTGGGGAATGTATATACTCTGGACACTGTACATTATTAAGAAAACAATCATAAAAGCAGATCCCTTCATATTCATAAGTATGATCATCGTCAATAAAATCATTAGCTAGATAACCCCAATCAAGATTAGACAGATGTTCCCTAAGTCCATTAAATGGGCCCAGAACAAAAAATCAGGATTCTTACTGTATTATTATTCTGTTTTCCCCATTAATGCTAAAAGTGATGGATTTGTGATCATTTTGCGCCAAGCTCTTCAGTGATCTCCAGATTATTCACGAGCGTTTCCTTATTTGACAAGACTAGGTCTAGTAATTATTACCCCTGGTAGGCTCAGTTACACTGTTTCAGAAAACAGTCCTGAACTGTTCCATAGCCCACTGGACTCTAGATTACCTGTCAAAGAATTCCAGTCAATTTAATAAAGTTAGTCCCCTACTATGACTGTTATGTGTCCAGAAGCCCTAACAATTTCTTCCCAAAGAGTCTCCCTCTATCGTGATCTAAACCTGGGGGGTCGGTATTTTTACACCTAAAAATTAGTTTTTCTTGACCCTCCACAACTCCTACCCAAACAGATTCTGTTACTGCTCCATCTATTTTTATACCGTTTTTAGCAACAGTTAATATTTTCTCGAACATATAGTGCAACTTCTCCCCCCTCCCATTACATCTATCCACATGGAACAACTTTAATCCCTGAATATTACACTCAGCAGCCCATATCCCGACTTTTTAAATCATACCAGTTTCAGTTAATGCAATGAATCAAAGTTCCCAGCAAAATGCTACCAAACGTACCCTCATTAATTTTTTTTCTTGCACTTCGACTGTTAGCATAAAAATACCATCAAAATGTTTTTTCTTCTGCACATTTTTTCCTATTCCTTTGTTTTTACAAAATTTTCTGAAATTATCATTACCCAGATTTACTCCATGACAGTTTACCATTTTTTAAGTTTCTTAAATATCAGAGCATAAGTCAATATATCCATACTCATTATTTATCATTCTAAACCCATACCTCTAACTAATCCTAGTTTTAAAGTCCTAACAACCCCTCAACTGAGTTAGCAAGAAAACCCACACCTGCAGTGGATAAGTGAACCCCATCCCTGGCATACATGTCATTTGGCTGGTGACGTCTGAGCTTAGATAATTAGTAACATACAGGAAGGAGTGTCAGTGGGTTTGACTGGTGTCATTGGGTACGGGAGTAAATTCTTGGGTAGCATTGGGTGGGGGTCGTTTTGATAAGGACCTGCCTTGTATGGGCCAGTAGGCCTTCTGCAATGTTCCTCCATTGTTTCCCTTATGTGAAAGTTAAAGACATGTGCAACATCGGATATCTTTATTGTAGACGTTTCGCCATCCAGTGGCTTTATCAATACAGATTCTAGGACATAATAGGAAGACAGTAGAACTGTGACTGCCCTCGTCTGCTGCCCGTCCCTTCCACTGACGCCTATATAACCACCAGTCTTCTTTTCCTTTCTCCAAAATTTCTCCTCCACCACGATGCTGTGAACACTAAATCCAAGGCCGAGGGGCTGATACCTCATCTTTTGTATATAGTTTTACTGTCTTCCTATTATGTCCTAGAATCTTATTGATAAAGCCACTGGATGGCGAAACGTCCTACAATAAAGATATCCGATGTTGCAAAATGTGTCTTAACTTTCATATTGTCGGGGATTTTATACCTTTCTTGCACAACATGTCCTTATGTTTTTTAGTGGATGGTGACTTCTGGAACAACACAGCATCCACTGCATAACCACTCTCATCTATACGTAAGAAAAAGGAAGGCTTAAGTTAGGACTCCGCAAGACAGGAGCCGAGGAAAGTAAGCACTTGTACCTACCAAAAGCAATTGGACAATCTTAGAGTCCAGCTGAACTTCACCTTACTGCTTTGCTTGAGAAAAGTTAGGACAGAATCTGATAATATCCTGCCATGCCCAGAAATCTGATATCCTTCCATGCCCGGGAATCTCCCTCTTATCCTGTGGCACTGGAAATGCAGATATAGCATCAATAGGAGCATCCTCACCTCGGCCTATACAAAACCCTAGATAAGTAATCTTGGCCTGACCAAAACTACACTTAGCCAAGTTAGCAGTGAAGTTTTAGTGTCAGTTTCTTAAACACTGAGCTCAGTTTTAGTTTAATATGTAGTCAATAATATAGTTTAATGTGGTAGTCAAAGATTAGAGGTACATAATGGGTCCAGGGACTGGGGCCCCAAAGTTTTGAAAAGCTGAACTAGGTAAAAAAGATAATGAATCCTGTAAGTAAATTTACTTACTTACGTTTTACATGGCTACAATCACGAACAATTTATAGAGACTTTAGCAATTCACACGTCCCCCACCCCTGTCTGAGACTGTCAAGTGTTCCCACTAGTCTCTGTACACCACAAGACGTCAAGGTAGGCTTCTAATCCGTCTAAGTTGTGAGTCAACTCGTCCATCAGACGTTGGAAGGTCGATTCAGACATACGTAACTTAAATGGTATGACTAGGCAGGAGAACACTCCATTTTGAAAGCTGAAAACAGATCACAGGACAGAAGCAGGTGGGGGTGTCTCAGCAGGCTTGTTCATCACACATGGTCTATCTGGAGTCTACCTGGAGGACATTCCGGGGATCAACGCTCCCATGGCCTGGTCCATGACCAGGTCATGGTCATATAGTCAATCAGATACTTTTGTAAGTGAGGAGACACAGTTGTAATAAAGTTGGTAGAATTACCGACAATATATAAAGTAAAAGGACAAAAGTGTAACTAATGTGACAGTTTATTGTGGCAACGTTTCGCTCTCCAGGAGCTCTGTCAAGCTTGACAAAGCACCTGGAGAGCGAAACGTTGCCACAATAAAATGTAATATTAGTTACACTTTTCCTTTACTTGACAGAAGACAGTTGAAAAACACATGCAGTATAATTTATCCTTTATGACTACGTTTCGCCCAGTGGGCTTTTTTGTGACTTGAAAAAGCCCACGTGTGGGCGAAACGTAGTCAATAAAGGATCACATTATACTTGTAGATGAATGGTTCAGAGAACCGACATGTTGATAAATTAGACACATGTGCAACTCTTGGGTATCTTTGAGGAAACGTTTGAGGAAATGTTACACGACCTATGACTGCTGCACCTCTCCTGCCATACGGTTTATAAGCTCCTTCTCAGCACGTATGCCGCATTCTATTCAAGATTGATGGACTGACCACATCGACTCAAGGTTGAGGGGCTGATTACCTCATTCTTTCCCCCGTTCTTCAAGATTCTCCTTTGTATGGAGTGATGAAGCCACTGTGTGGCGAAACGTTTCCTCAATAAAGATACCCAAGAGTTGCACATGTCTAATAAAGGATCACATTATACTGCATATGTTTATATTTCCATTGTGTCGGTATTTTATACCATTTATTTCCATCCAGGAGACAGTTATAGAAACATTTACGAACGAGATTAGAAAGTATTGGAATTCGAGGCTCTGACGCCATCTTTGCCTCACGAGAGAATTCGACACATTTGACCTTGTCTTCGCTGCTACATACAAAATACACATTGATAACTTACAAGTAACAAGCTGTATGTCTATGGAATAGTTTCCTTGACAGGTTTGAGCTCTGCCTGTCAAGGCTGCAATGTTGCACAGTTTACGTTGCCACTGCTTAGAACTTGCATGGTTCTCAAACACGTCAAAGTAAGTATCTAAGTAAGTTTATTTAGGTATACACATAGTTACATAGAATTTGGGATGACCCAAAAAAGTCAGTGACGTATTTCATTGGGTTCCTTTTAATATCTTATTACACTATAAAGGAGGTAATATCTTATTATACTATAAATAAGATATATTAGGAATAAGGTAAAATGACTTATTTATATTTACATGTGTTAGCTAAAAAAAAAATTGAAAATCATTCTCCCTTTCTGTAGCTACATTCATCAGACACCTTTTGGTTCGTCTGAAACTGGTTCATGCTATGACTGGCTTTGACATGTGAAGGCAGTCTGTTCCATTCCTTTATTGTTGTAGAGTAAAAGGTATTTGAAGCCTGGCCACTGACTGTGGCTACTACGAAGTTGTGCTCTCCTCCTGACTAGTTTGTTTTGGTCCCCCCCTTGACAAAATTAACGCAGATATTCGGACTTTGTTTGTGAGCAATTTTATAAACTGAATAAACATCGTTTTTACTGTCTTCAACATCACAATCCAACTGCTTGGGTTCTTTGGCCTACATGTTTTCTTGGGCCCCAGTTTTTCCGGACCCCCGTTCCAACCCAGTTCCCCGGTAACTTTTAAAAATTTTTTTCTGGGTGATATGCCTATCAGCTTTTTCGTCAAGAAGTACCATGAAAGAAGCGTAACCCTATGGATTGTATAAGGCTAAACATAGGGGCCCGCGAGCCTCATAGGAAAAACTTTGGGTTTCTATACAAACTTTAGTCTGGGGATTCGCTTTCTTACTACACTGTTTTCCCCATCAATTTCCTGACATCAGGGTCAAGGGATTCCCAAAATTTTACTGATGAAACCAAAGTAGGGCTCCCCATTTAAATGGCTTAAAATTTTTACCCTTCTCATTTGTTTTTGTGCCAAGAGAAGGGGTTTTAGTTTTCCCAGGGGTTTAATGATAGTTTTTTTTTGTCTACTAACCCTTTGCTGCAGGTCCAGTTCCCGTGTTAAAAATTAGCTATCTTTTGGGTTTTTTACCGACACAAAAAGCCTGTCATCCTGATACAGTAGGGGGTTTTGCACTTGAACCGATAGGCTATCTTGAAAACATAAGAATAAAAGGGACCCAAAAATACCCGGGGGAAATCCACAGCTTCGACAGGGGTTCTGATTACGTCTGATTTGTTCTGTTGTTTTGACTATTTGTCTCCTGTTGCAAGGTAGGCTTAAAACCCTTTACTAACAAAACGATAGCTTGAAGTTTTTTACAAATATAGTGGGTTTACAATATCGAAAGGCCCCTTGCAATCAAGGTTTTTTAGGTAAAACATATGCAACGTTAGGTATCTTTTAAAAACGTTTCGCCTCAAAGTAGGCTTTTCGTCAAGTACAGAAAAGTTGATAGGCAGAAAAATACTTGAAGACGTTTAATCAGTCCATCACCTTTTAAAATTTTGAGGTGGTCAGTCCCTCATCTGAGAAACATTTTTCCAATTGAAAAAAAATATTTCCCCCCGTCTCCCCCCGTCCCTATCCATGACCCTATTAAACCGCCAGTCCTTGTCTTTGCTCCGAATTCTCCTCCACCACTGCGTGAACACTAACCCAAGGCCGAGGGGGTGTTACCCATCTTTTGTATATAGTTCTACGTTTTCCTTTATGTCCTAGAACTTATTGATAAGCCCGGGGGCGAAAAGTCTACAATAAAGATATCCGATGTTGCACATGGCCCTTTAAATTTCATTTTCGGTTATTTTTACCTTTCTTGCACAGTTTCACATGTGTCAATTTGTCAAAAGCGTTCCTGAACCATTCATCCAAAACTACAAAATGTTTTGAAAACCCGTACGTACTTACCATGTCCTTAAAAGGATTTTCCCATTCCGGTTTTTGAGGTTTTCAAGCCGGGTAAAATTTCCCCCACCCCCCCAGGGAAAACCCCCCCACCACCCCTTCCTTCAAGCAGAATGCCTATCCATGTTCCCAACCGCTATCCCCAACAAACCCGGCTTCCTCAAGGGAGATATTTAAAAAAGTATGGGGTTTTCGAACCAGGTAAGAACCAGGAATAAGGATTAAGTTTGGGTAAATTTAGATTTTGAAAGGACATAGGTAAGTACTGGGTTTTTAACAGGTTGTAAATGCGTGGAACAGTCTTCCCGTGGGGTGAAGGGCTAGGGGTCTGGGTACTTTAAGAAGGGGCTGACAAAAAATGAGTGGGGGGGGCGGGGTTTTTGCATGGGGGGGAAATTATTTCTAAGAAACTAAGAAACAAAAGAAAACACGGACAGGCCCCCCCATTTCTGACAATGGCGATATCTATAAAGAATACAGCTCCAGGGAATACAAGGTCTTCCCTTCTAGCAGTCAGCCTGTTTCTGGTTTTTGTAACGAGTCAGGTCAAAATCAAGTCTAGTTGTCCCTTGTGGGACTAAAATTAGCTGATAATACTGCAACGAAATCAAATTTGAGGTCTTAAATATAAAGTATCTAGGTGGATAATGAGTATTATATAGTTTAGGATACAAGCTTCTTCATATATCTTGTAGTGCAAAGTTACATTGCATTTATAGTGGTACAGTGCTGAGGGCACATTTCGTAACATGAGTAAATACAGTAATCAAAGCTTATTTCTTGGGTAGCATTGAAAATTGGGTTGGGCAAATGTTCTATCAGAGAGATGGATTGTGAAGGACCTGCCTTGTATGGGCCAACATACCTATTGCAGGAAATGGTATGGTGATACCGACAAGATGTGGAAAAAGACACTTATGTACAGTTCAGGACATTTATAAAGGAAACGTTTCGCCACGAGTGGCTTCTTCAGTCCTAATACAGAGAAAACTAAGAAAACACACATATATATAGTGGCGGGAGTCAGGTGAGGTGATGCGTGGGTAGAGGTGGTGGTAGTAGCAGTAGTAATGGAACTAAGGAGGTGATGCTAGAGAGGGACCTGCTGGGAACTGGTGTTACTTGATGCCAGCAGGTCCCTCTCTAGCCTCACCTCCCTAGTTCCATTACTACTACTACTACTACTACTACTACTACTACTACTACTACTACTACCCACGCATCACCTCACCTGACTCCTGCCACTATATATATATGTGTGTTTTCTTAGTTTTCTCTGTATTAGGACTGAAGAAGCCACTCGTGGCGAAACGTTTCCTTTATAAATGTCCTGAACTGTACATAAGTATCTTTTTCCACATACCTATTGCAGTGTTCCTCCTTTCTTATGTTCTAACAGTACACTGCTGCTGCTACTACTATCATTACTAGTACTATTACTACTATTACTACTACTACAACTAACCCCACAGAAAAAAGGTCTGGCTAGTACAGTATCACAATTATCCTGCACACTAGTTCGTTGCTTCCGTTTGGTCTGACTAGTTCCGCCGTCACCTTCACCTGATCTACACCACTACCTTGCCTTCTTCACTATATACACTGTCTTCTCTCATGTCATTCCTAGTGACCATTGTCCCAAGACCGAAGTATGTCCGATTAACATGTCCTAACTGTCTCAGGACCGAAATATGTCTATTCAAGTCGTCTTAAGTGTGTTATTGTGAGCTTATATATATATATATATATATATATATATATATATATGTGTGTGTATAGGAGGTAACACATTGTCTTCCTAGTTACTATATAAACTGCTAGTAAGAGGACAACTTTCTACTTGCTAACTAGCACATGACGAAGAAATTAAGTAGGAATTCCTAGAACCTGACTGTCAGTGGAACGCCTTCCATCTGAACAAAAAAACTAATGGAAAATTAAATATAGAAACGACTAGGAAAAATGAGAAAAATGACTTAAGGATTTTACTTAGAATTTAAATTTAATAAAAAAAATGGCCTTTGGTTCTTATAGGATTCTTATAGTTGGGCAGGAGTAGGTAAGTCCCTAGACAGATCTGATATTAAAGACCTAGGTTATAGTCCGATGTTTTGGAATCTCCTCTACCATTTGGTTGGGGGCAACACAAGGAGGATAAATAAGGGCCGGTAGTAGTCTAGTAATTGTTAATAAGTCCCATTAACAAATGTCTTGCTCCTTTTCACATGGGAAAGTAACCCCTTGTATGTTCCCAACCAAGTGGTTTGTAAGGTAAGACACATATGCAACAGTTAGGTATCTTTATTTTCGAAATAAAGATACCTAACTGTTGCATATGTGTCTTACCTAACAATCTGTCGGTATTTTATACCATTTTAATGTTCAAGTGGTTTGTAGATGAATGGTTCAGAGAACCGATTGATGGACTGACCACAATCGACTCAAGGTTGAGGGACTGATTACCTCGTTCTCCTCCTCTTCAAGTTTCTCCTTTGTATGGACTAATGAAGCCACTGTGTGGCGAAACGTTTCCTCAATAAAGATACCCAAGAGCTGCACATGTGTCTAATTTATCAACCAAGTGGTAGAGGAGATTCCAAAACATCGGACTACCACCATCCGCCCAGAGATCTGTCCAGGACCTTACCTACCCCAGAGGCCATTTTTTTACATATAAATTTTAAGTAAAATCCTCAAAAGTCATTATCCTTATTTTTCCTAGTCTTTTTTATATATATATTTATTTTTCCATTAGTATTTTGTGCAGATGGAAGGCGTTCCACTGACACTGACCCTCAAGTGTCAGATTCTTCGAGTAACACTCTAGACATATGTTTAGTAAAGGGTGTCCCGGTAACATTCTAGATATATCAGGGTGTCCCAGTAACATTCTAGATATATCAGGGTGTCCCGGTAACATTCTAGATATATCAGGGTGTCCCAATAACATTCTAGATACATCAGGGTGTCCCAATAACATTCTAGATATGTCAGGGTGTCCCAGTAACATTCTAGATATATCAGGGTGTCCCAATAACATTCTAGATATGTCAGGGTGTCCCAGTAACATTCTAGATATACCAGGATGTCCCAGTAACATTCTAGATATATCAGGGTGTCCCAGTAACATTCTAGATATATCAGGGTGTCCCAGTAACATTCTAGATACATCAGGGTGTCCCAGTAACATTCTAGATACATCAGGGTGTCCCAGTAACATTCTAGATATATCAGGGTGTCCCAATAACATTCTAGATATATCAGGGTGTCCCAGTAACATTCTAGATGTATCAGGGTGTCCCAGTAACATTCTAGATGTATCAGGGTGTCCCAGTAACACTCTATCACGTGCTGTAGGAAGGTAAGCCAGAGGAGACTCTGGATTTTTAACCCCGGTGGGTTAGCCACTCAGGATTACCCAAGAAAGTGAGTCATCGTGGGACTCTCTGATTTATCTCCATTGTGGCCCTCAATCTTGTCCCCCAGGATGCCACCCACACCAGTCACCTAACACCCAGGTACCTATTTGCTTGGTGAACAGGACAACAGGTGTAAGAAAACGAACCCGGACACCTCAGCGTGTGCAGGGAGAACTTTGCCACCTAGGCAACAGGGAAATCAAACTGGATGGCACTCAGGGGCCAGGAACTAGAGCAGTTCTAGTATCTAAGTCACTAGAAAGAGGGAACAGTCTTGTACACAGTAACTAGCACAGTACTGTGCTAGTTACTGTGTACTGTGCTAGTTAGTGTATACTGTGCTAATCACTGCAGTGTACTGTGCTAGTACTGCTGAGTACTGTGCTAGTTACTGTTGTGTGCTGTTCTAGTTACTGTGTACTGTGCTAGTAACTACTGTGTACTCTGCTAGTTACTGTGTACTGTGCTAGTTCTGTGTACTGTGCTAGTAACTGTGTACTGTGTTAGTTACAGTGTACTGTGCTAATTACTGTGTACTGTGCTAGTTCTGTGAACTGTCCTGGTAGCTACTGTGTAAATGTGCTAGTAACTACTATGTGCGGTGCTAGTACTACTCCCGTAAAGTGGGTAGCTATTTTTACTGTGCTAAATAAAAACTGTGTACTGGCTAGCTACTATTACTGTGCTAGTCACTACTGTTAATCTTCTATTTTCTCCTGTAATATCTAGGTTTCCCGAGGCGGGGAACTACCTACTTCTCTCTAGTTTAACTGTACGACTAAAATAGGGAAACTGAGAGATTAAAAACGCCCAGCCTAGAGACAGTGAGAAAAGTCCCCATCTGAGAACTATCCTCAGTTGTCCCCACAAACCCTTTTAACCCGGTGTGGAAAGGCCAAAGGAAAATTCACGAAAAATTTGGGGTTTTAGAAAAATAGGCAGTTAAAAAAAAAGGTCACGAAAGCGTCATGTCACGGATTTTTTGAAACCCGGTTTTTTCGTGGTTTTTAATTTCCCCTAGCCCATGGGGTTTCCCCCAGATCATTTTGGGTGTTCGAAATGTGCGGGCTGTCGTAGAGGCACGAAAAACCCTTTAAAAGATTTTTCAGTGGGGGATACACACATTTTTCCCCCCCCTTCTTAGTTCCCCCAAAAATTTTTAAAAACATACAACCCCAAACCTTAGTAAATCCATTACCTTTTGGGGAAAACAAAGGGTGACCTTTAAAATTTTTTAACCAATAAATAGTCAATTTTTTTGGGGAGGGTCTAAAACCCCCTTGGTCAAAACCCTTCGGAAAAAAAAGCACGCAAAATAACTTTGGGAGGAAACGTCCAAAATAGCATTAAAAAGACCCCAGGCCCCTTAAATCCCTCGGCGCCCCAACTGGGTGTGACTCCCCCTTTTTGGCACCCCCCGTTTTAAAAGGGGGACCCCCCAAAAAAAAGGGTTTTTAAATCTTTCCGAAAAGAGTTTTTACACTTCCTACCGCAAAGGGGGGGGGGCCCAAAAATTTAAAACCCTTTTTTTTTTACACCCTTTTTTACCCACTGTGTAATTACAAATGTTTGTGTAAAACTTATGTAATTTTTAATAACCCCCTGTTCCAAAAAATGTTCATTCCCGAACAGGTGGGGAACGGGTTTCTGAAAAACGCGGGTACCTTGAGAAAGTAGGTATTTTGGGAGGATTTTAAACTGGGAAGAGAATTTGGGGAGGGTTTCCCAAAAAGGGATGCTGCTCTGTAAACCCGGGGGAAAAGTCAGATAAATTATCAACCCACGGGCGGGGGTAGAAACCCCATCAGAGTCCCTCAAAACTCCAATCGTCGCTTTAGCGTTTTCCTGATTGTCTCTTTAGAGTTTAACCCTACCTGAAGGTTAAATTTTTTGGTAGTCCCGACACTCAGTCCCCTTTATACAAGTAGACAGTCCCCCAGTCTTTATTTCAAGGAATTAGTCCTGTCCCTTTAAAACAAGGAGATAAGTCCCTCATCTTTTATACAAGGGTATCAAATCTCTCAGACTTGATACCAAAGGGATCAGTCCCTCAAGTCTTGGGTAAAAAGGGATCCTCCCTCAGTCCGGGTACAAGGGGATCAGTTCCCTTTAGTCTTGATACAAGGAGAAACAGTTTCCCCCATCTTTATACAAAAGGGGAAACAGCCCTCGTCATGATACAAGGGGAAACAGTCCTTCAGCTGTACAAGGAGATCAGTCCCTTTACCCTTATTTCAAGGGGATCCTTCCCCCCATCTTGATAAAGGGGAAACAGTCCCTCAGTCTTGATTTCAAGGGGGTCAGTCCCCCCAGTCTTGAACCCGGGGGTCATCCCTCAGTCTTGAACAAGGAGATCAGTCCCCCCAGTCTTTAAACAAGGGGATCATCCCTCAACTTGAATAACAAAAGGGGAAAACAGTCCCTCAGTCTTTTTACAAGGAGATCATTTCCCCCAGTCTTGATACAAGGGGAACATCCCTCATTTTTGATACAAGGGGGACAGTCCCTCCGTTGATTCAAGGGGATCAGTCCCCCCAGCTTTATACAAGGGAACATCCCTCATTTGATACAAAGAGATCAGTCCCCCCAATCTTGATAAAAAGGGGAAACAGTCCCCCCCTTTTTGATACAAGGGGATCGTCCCTATCCCTTTAAAACAAAGGGGTCAGTCCCTTTATCTTGATACAAGGAAACATCCCTCATTCCCTTTAAACAAGGGGGGGATCAAATCCCCATCTTGATACAAGGGGGCAAATCCCCCCACCTTTATACAAGGGATCAGTTCCCCCCAGGGGCTTGATAAAAAGGGCTCCCCCAGTCTTTTGGAAAACAAGGAGAATCAATCCCCCCCATCTTTTTATACAAAGGGGGCCCGTCCCTCCCAAACCCTTTATACCCAAGGGGGTCAACCCCCATCAAAATACAAGAGATGAAATCCCTCAGTCTTGGGTACAAAAAGGGGGTCAATTCCCTCAGTCTTGATACAAGGAGAACATTCCCCCAGTCCCTTTATACAAGGGGATCATCCCCCCGGGCTTGATACAAGGGGGCAGTCCCCAATCTTGATACAAGGGGATCAGTCCCCATTTTTGATACAAGGAAAATCAGTCCCTCATTTTGGATACAAAAGGGGATCATCCCTCAGTCCCTTTATACAAGGAGATCAGTCCCCAGTTTTTGGGTACAAGGGGATCAGTCCCCCCAGTCTTGAACAAGGGGATTTAGTCCCTCAGCTTTTATACAAAGGGGATTTAGTCCCCCATTTTTGAAAACAAGGAGATTTAAGGGGCCCACTTAATACAAAGGAAAAACAGTCCCTCAGTCTTTTATACAAGGAGATCAAATCCCCCCCAGTTTGATAAAAAAGGGGAAACATCTCCCCCCTTGAAAACAAGGGGAAACAGTCCCCAGTCCCTTTATACAAGGGGATCAGTCCCTCAGTCTTGATACAAGGGGGCATTTCCCCCAAATCTTGAAAACAAGGGGAACAGTCCCCCATTCCTTTTATATAAGGGAAACAGTCCCTCAGTCCCTTTATACAAGGGGATCAGTCCCTCAGTTTGGGGGGGGAAAACCGGGGGAAACACCCCCGGTCTGATACAAGGGGTCAGTCCCCCCCAGTCTTTATACAAGGGGATCAGTCCCCCAGTCTTATACAAGGAGATCATCCCCAAATCTTTATACAAGGAGATTTAGTCCCCAGTCTTGATACAAGAGATCAGTCCCCTCATTCGAAACCAAGGGGGTCAGTCCCCCCGTCTTATACAAGGGGAAACGTCCCTTTAGTCTTTTATACAAGGGGGTCATCCCTCAAATCTTTATACAAAGGGGAAATCCCCCCATCTTTTATACAAGGGGGGTCATTCCCCCCAGCTTGATACAAGGGGGTCATTTCCCCAGGGGCCCCTTTATACAAGGAATCAGTCCCCAGGGCCTTTTAAACAAGGGATTTAGGTTCCCCCCCGTCTTGATACAAGGGGGTCATTTCCCCCAGTTTTTGATACAGGGATCATTCCCCCCAGTCTTGATACAAAAGGGGATCAGTCCCCCCCAGTTTTTTGATACAAGGAGATCAGTTCCCCCCCAGTCTTGATACAAGGGGGTCAGTCCCTCCGCTTGATACAAAGGGGAAAAAAATCCCCCCATCTTGATACAAGGAGATCGTTTCCCCCTCTTGATACAAAGGGGAAACAATCCCTCAGTCCCGAACAAGGGGGTCAGTCCCCCAGGGCTTGATACAAAGGGAAACAGCCTCAGTCCCTTTATCAAGGGGGCAGTCCCCCAGCTTTATACAAGGGGAAACATCCCCCATCCCTTTTTACAAGGGGGTTTAGTCCCCTGTCTTTGGGTAAAAAGGGATCAGTCCCTCAGTCTTGATACAAGGGGATCAGTCCCAATTCTTATAAAAGGGTCTTTCCCCCATCTTGATACAAGGAATCATTCCCCCCCTTCTTGGGTTTCAAAAGTTAAATCCCCATTATAAAAGGTTTAGTCCCTCAGTTTGATCAAAGGGGAATACCCTTAGGGTTTATCAAGGGATGTCCCTCAGTTTGAACGGGGGTTATTTAAAATTTTTTTCCCCCTTAAAGGGGTTTTTTGGTTTGTTCTCATTTCCCCCTTTTATTATTATTTGGTTTCCCTTTTTTTTGACTCTCTTTTTTCAAAAAGGGCCCCCTTTTGTTTTACCTTCTTTATTTCCCCTTTTATCTTAATTTCCCCTCCCCACTCCCCCTTCTCTCTGTCTCTCTCTCTCTCATTCTCCCCTCTCCTCCCGTCTCCTCCCTCCCCTCTTCTCCGTCTCTCTCTATCTCTCACTTTTCTCTCTGTCTCTCTCTGTCTCATCCCCTCCCATCTCTCTTCTTTTCCCCTCTCTTTCTCTCTCTCTCCCTTTCCCCTCTGCCTCTCACTCTCTCCCTCTCTCCTCTCTCCTTTTCTCTTCTCTTCCCCTCCTCTCCTTTCCCCCTCTCTCTCTCTTTTTCCCCTCTCCTCTCCTCCTCCCCCTATTTAAAAACACACACACACACATACATATTTATATATAAAATATAAAAATTTAATTTATAATATATAATAAAATAAAATATAATATATGGTTATTTTCTATATTCATGGTATTATTAGGATGTATATTCTCTTGGTTATTCAAAAGACTATGCTTATGTTTTATACTTTTGGTTTAAATTTTTTATATTATTTTCTCTGTCCCACAGGGTTTGGGGAAAAACTACTTACGTATCCTTTGATGGGGGAGTAGACATGGTAACTAGACACGGCAGAACTTTAAAACAGTAAATTAGACATGTGTTTTTAACCACAGCTGCTAAAAACCCCATTTTAAAACCTTCCCGGTGGGGCAAAGGGATACTTGGGATAACTGGTTTTAACCCGCATCCAGTATAAACCCTTTTCTTCCCTTTTATCGACAATTCTTTTATTCCGTAAACTATTCTTATCTATCGGACAAATTGATCTATCTTGTCTAAAATTTGATTTACGAGGATGTTTCTGGGGGTGTTGGGAAAGGGATTTGGGGGAGGATGTTACAGTTCTGGGGGGGGAAGTACAGTACCTGCCTCTGAAGGATGGTGAGGATGTTTTCAGTTCTGGAAGGGGGAATACATTTTTCCGCAAATCTGAAGGATGGATGAGGATGTTACGTTTTTGGGGGTGGGAAGTACAGTAACCCGGGATCTGAAGGAAAGGGTGGGATGTTACAGTTCTGGAGTGGGAAAATACAGTACCTGCAAATCCCGAAAAGGGTGAGTAAAGGGTTTACAGTTCTGGAGGGGGAAAATACAGTACCTGCACTTTTTAAGGATGAGTGAGGGTGTTTCAGTTCTGGAGGTGGAAGTAAAAGTACCTGCACTCTTTAAGGATGATGAGGATGTAAAAGTTTTTTTGGGGGTGGGAATTAAAAGTTAAACCCGCACCCTGAAGGATGAGTGGGGGATGTAAAAGTTTCCCGGAAGGGGGGGGAAATACAGTACCTGCAACTCAAGGATGAGTGAGGATTTACCGTTCTGGAGGGGGGAAAATACAGTACCTGCAAATCTGAAGGGTGAGTGAGGGTGGGTTTCAGTTCTGGAGGTGGGAAATACAGTGCCTCACTCGAAGGATGAATGAGCATTTACAGTTCTGGAGGTGGGGAAATACAGTACCTGCACTCGAAGGAGAGTGAGGGGGGTTACAGTTCTGGAGGTTGGGGAATTTTAGTACCTTTCACCTGAAGGATGGGGGAGGAAGTTTTTGTTCTGGAGGTGGGAAGTACAGTAACCGCACTCGAAGGATGAAGGGGGATGTTACAGTTCTGGGGGTGGGAAGTACATTTCCTGCACTCTGAAGGATTATTTAGGGGTGTTTTCAGTTGGAAGGGGGAAGTATAGTACCTGCACTCTGAAGGATTGGGGGAGGGTGTTAAATTTTGGAGGGGGAAGTAGAGTACCTGCACTCTGAAGGTTTAGTGGGATGTTTTCAGTTTTTGGAAGGGGGGGGTAAATAAACCCGCACTCTGAAGGGTGGGGGAGGAAAGTTTTAAAAGTTTTTGGGGGTTGGGAAGTAATAGTACCTGCACTCGGGAAAGGGTGAGTGAGGATGTTTTCAGTTCTGGAGGTTTGGGGAAATACAGTACCTGCACCTGAAGGATAGTGAGGATTTTTCAGTTCTGGGGTTGGGGAATTTCAGTACCTTCACTCTGAAGGAAAGAGTGAGGATGTTTCGTTTTTGGGGGAGGGGAAATACAGACCTGCAATTTTGAAGGGTGATGGGAAAGTTTCAGTTCGGAGGTGGGAAGTAAAAAGTACCTGCACCTGAAGGATAGTGAGGATGTTTTAAAAATTTTGGGGGGGAAGTGCAGTACCCCGCACTCTGAAAGGGTATTTAGGGGTGTTTTAAAAAGTTTTTGGGAGGGGGGAAGTACAGTACCTGCACTCTGAAGGATGAGTGAGGATGTTAACAGTTCTGGGGGAGGGAAAACAGTACCTGCACCCTGAAGGATGGTGAGGGGTGTTTTCAGTTACTGGGAAGGTGGAAAGGGGAACCAAAAACCTAACTCCCGGGAAATTTAAATGGGGGATGGGTTTCCGGTTTCCGGGGGGTGGGAAGTACAGGACCTTCAAACTCCTGAAAAGGGTTAGTGGGGGATGTTTTCAGTTCTGGAGGTGGGGAAATACAGTAACCCGCACTCGAAGGAGAGTTAGGATGTTACAGTTTTTGGAGGTGGGGGAAATACAAATACCTGCAAATCTTTAAGGATGATGAGGGGTTACAGTTCTGGGGGTGGGGAAATATAGTACCTGCCCCTCTGAAGGGTGGGTGGGGATGTTTTCAGTTTTTTGGAAGGGTTTGGGAAATACAATACCTGCCCCTCTGAAGGATGAGTTAGGGGTTACAGTTCTGGAGGTGGGAAGTATGTACCGCACCCGAAGGATGGGGAGGATTTACATTCGGAGGGGGAAGTATAGTACCCCGCACTCTGAAAGGGTTAGTGAGGGTGTTACAGTTTTTGGAGGTGGGAATACAGTAAACCCGCCCCTCTGAAGGATGATTTAGGATTTTTTAAGTTTTTGGAGGGGGGAAGTACAGTACCCACACTCCCGAAGGATGATGAGGGTGTTACAAATTCTGGAGGGGAAGTACAGACCTACAACCCCTCTAAGGAAATGAGGATGTTAAAAAGTTTCTGGAGGTTTGGGAAATTTCAGTACCCGCACTCTGAAGGGTGGGTGGGATGTTTTCAGTTCTGGAGGTGGGGGGTAAAGTACCTGGGACTCTTGGGAAAGGTGAGTGAGGATGTTTTCAGTTCTGGAGGGGGGAAGTACAGTAAACCCGCCCTTTAAGGAAAGAGTGAGGATGTTAAAGTTCTGGGGGGTTTGGGAAAATAAATACCTACAAATCTGAAGGATGAGTGAATGTTACAGTTCCCGGGGGTGGAAGTACAGTACCTGCATCTGAAGGATGGTGTTTTTGGGTGTTACAGTTTTTGGAGGTGGTAGTATAGGGAAACCCGCACCTGAAGGGTGAGTGAGGATGTTTTCAAATTTTTGGGGGGGGGTTTTGGGGAAAAACAGTACCTGCACTCTGAAGGATTGGGGAGGATGTTACAGTTCTGGGGGTGGGAAGGGACAGTACCTAAAACTCCGAAGGGTGATTGAGGGTGTTACAGTTTTGGAAAGGGGGGAAGTACATAAACCCCACTCTGGGAAGGGTGGGTTTGGGGGATGTTCAGTTCTGGAGGGGGGAAGACAGACCTGCACCCCTAAGGAAGGGTGAAAGGGTGTTACAGTTCTGGGGGGGGGAAATAAAAGTACCTGCACTCTGAAGGAAAATGAGGATGTTACGTTCTGGAGTGGGAAGTAAAAGACCTGCAAACCCCCAAGATGATGAGGATGTTACAAATTCTGGAGTGGGAAGTAAGTACCTGCACTCTGAAGGGTGAGTTTAGGGGTGTTACAGTTCCCGGAGGTGGGAAGTACAGTACCTGCAAATCTGAAGGGTGAGTGAGGATGTTACCCGTTTTTTGGAGGGGAAGTTTCAGTACCTGCCCCTCTGAAGGATGAGTGAGGGGGTTTTCAGTTTTTGGAGGGGGGAAGTACAGTAAACCCGCACTCTGGGAAGGGTAGTGGGATGTTTAAAAGTTCGGGGGGAGGAAGTACAGTACCGCACTCTGAAAAAGGTGGGATGTTTAACCCGTTCTGGAGGGGGGAATACAGTACCCCGCACTCTGAAGGATGGGGTGATTAATTTTCCCGTTCCCGGAGGTGGGAAAATACATACCTCACCTCTGAAGGATGAGTGAGGAGTTACAGTTCTGGGGGAGGGAAGTACAGTACCCGCAAATCTGAAGGAAGGGGGTGAGGTTTTTAAAAGTTCTGGAGTGGGAAGTTTCAGTGCCGCACTCTGAAAGGGTAGTGAGGGTGTTTCAGTTTTGGGTGGGAAATTTCAGTACCTGCACTCTGAAAGGTGAGTGAGGGGTTACATTCCCGGGGGTGGGAAAAGTGCCTGCACTCTAAGGGGTGGGTGAAAAATGTTACAGTTTTGGAGGGGGGAAGTACAGTTTCCCACTCGAAGGGGTGAGTGAGGATTTTTCAGGGTTTTGGAGGGGGAAGAAAAGTACCTGCACTCTGAAGATTAGGAGGATTTTACAGTTCCCCAGGAGGGAAGTACAAATTTCCGCACCTGAAGAATGGGGGAGTATGTTTTAAAATTCGGAGGTTTTAAGACGTTAAACCCCCACTCCGAAGGTGAGTGAGGATGTTACAGTTCTGGGTGGGAAATACAGTACCTGTACTTTTGAAAATGAGTGAAAGGGTGTTAAAATTCTGGAGGGGGGAAGTACAGGGAAAATGCACTCTGAAGGGTTAAATGAGGGGGTTTTACAGTTTGGAGGTGGGAAGTAAAAGTACCCCCCCCCCTGAAGGGTGGGGAGGGGGTTACAGTTCTGGGGGTGGGGAAATCAGAACCTTTTACTCTGAAGGATGATGAGGATGTTTCAGTTCCCGGGGGTGGGAAAATACATTTCCTCACCTGGGAAAGGGAAGAGTGAGGATGGTTTCGGGCTGGGGGGGGAAGTACAGTACCTTACTCTGAAGGATGAAAAGGGGGAAAGTTACCGTTCTGGAGGTGGGAAAATACAGTACCTTCACTCTGAAGGATTTTATGAGGATGTTAAAAAGTTCTGGAGGTTTGGGGAAGGGACAGTACCTTTCACTCCCAAGGATGAGTGAGGAAAGTTACAGTTTTTGGAAAGGGGGGAAGTACAAATACCTGGAAATCTGAAGGATGGGGAGGATGTTACAGTTCGGAGGTGGGGGGTACAGTACCTGCACTCAGAAGGAAAGAGTAGGAAGTTTCAGTTCTGGAGGGGGGAAGTACAGTCCCGCCCTCTGAAGGATGGGGAGGAAGTTACAGTTCTTTTAGGTGGGAAAATACATTACCCACTCTGAAGGATGATAGATTTACATTCTAGGGGTGGGAATACAGTACCTGCACTTTTGAAAGGATGGGTGAGGAAGGGTTTCAGTTTCTGGAGGTTTGGGGGGTACAGTACCCGCACATGAAGGATGGGTGAGGAAAAGTTTCAGTTTTGGAGGTGGAATACAGTACCTGCACCTGAAAGGGTGGGTGAGGGTGTTTCATTCTGGGGGGGGAAGTACAGTACCTGCACTCTAAGGATGGGTTTAGGATGTTCCCGTTTTTGGAGGGGGGAAGTACAGAAACCCCACTCTGAAGGGTGGGTGAGGATGTTACCGTTCTGGAGGGGGGAAGTACAGTGGGGCCCGCACTTGAAAAATGGGGGAGGATGTTAAAAGTACCCGGAGTGGGAAAAACAGTACCTGCACTCGGGAAAGGGTGGGGAGGGGTTACGTTCGGAAAGGTTTGGGGGGTACAGTTTCCTGCCCTCTGAAGGATGATGAGGAAAGTTTTCAGTTCCGGAGGTGGGGAAATACAGTCCTCACTCTGAAGGAAAGAGTGAGGATGTTACGTTTGGAGGTGGGGAAATACATACCTGCCTCCGAGGGGTGATGAATTTACAGTTTTTGGGGTTGGGGAAATACAGTCCTGCAAATCTGAAGGGTGGGGGTTGGTTAAAAGTTTTTGGAAAGGGAGAATACGTACCTGCACTCTGAAGGGTAGTGGGATGTTCAGTTCTGGAGGTTGGGGAATCCCGTAAACCCCACTCTGAAGGATGAGTGAGGATTTTTACAGTTCTGGAGGGGGGAAGTACAGAAAAATGCCTCTGAAGGATGGGGGAAGGGTGTTTCAGTTCTGGGAAGGGGGGAATACAGTCCCCGCACTCTGAAGGGGGGTTTAGGATGTTTCAGTTCGGGGGTGGGAAGTACAGTACCGCACTCTGAAGGATGATGAGGATGGTTTTCAGTTTCGGAGGGGGAAGTAACCCGTAAAAACCCGCACTCGAAGGATGGGTAGGAAGTTACATTTTTTGGAGGGGGAAGTACAGTACCTGCAAATCTGAAGGAAAGGGTGAGGGTTTACAGTTTTTGGAAAGGGGGGAAGTACAGTTTCCCCGCACTTTTGAAGGTTAGTGAGGGGTTTTCAGTTTTTGGAGGGGAATACAGTACCTGCACTCTGAAGGATGGGGAGGATGTTACAGTTTTTGGGGGTTTGGAAGTACAAACCTCACTCTGAAGGATTAGTGAGGATGTTTTCATTTTGGGGGTGGGCAATTTCAGTTAAAACCCGCACTCGAATGATTGTTAGGATTTACAGTTCGGAGGTGGGAAGTACAGTACCTCACTCTGAAAAGGGTGGGTTTGGGGTGTTACATTCTGGGGGGAGGGAAAAATTTCCTGGGGGGAAAAACCTGAAGGGTGAGTGAGGAAGGGTTTCGTTTTTGGGGTGGGAATACATTTCAAACACTCGAAGATGGTGAGGATGGTTTTCAGTTCGGAAATTGGGGAAATAAAAGTAGCTGCCCCTCTGAAGGATTTAGTTGAGGGTGTTACAGGGTTCTGGGGGTGGGAAATACATTTCCTGCACTCTAAGGATAGTGAGGAAAAGTTACAGTTCTGGAGGTTTGGAAATACAGTACCGCACTCTAAGGAATTTAGTGGGAAATGTTACAGTTTTTTGGAGGTTTTGGGAAAACAGTACCTTCACTCTGAAGGAAAATTTAGGATTTTTAACCCGTTCGGAGGTTTGGGAAGTACATCCTTTTCACTCTGAAGGGATGAGGATGTTTTCAGTTCTGGAGGTGGGGAAATACAGTACCTGCACTCTGAAGGGTGGGTGAGGATGGGTTTCAGTTCTGGAGGTGAGAAGTCCCTTTCCCCACTCTGAAGGGTGAGGAAAAGGGTGTTACAGTTTCTTGGGGGTGGGAAGTACATTTCCCCGCACTCTGAAGGGTGGGGGAGGATGTTTCAGTTCCTTTAGGTGGGAAGTACAGTACCGCACTCTGAAGATGGGTGAGGGGTTTTTACCGGGACTGGAGGGGGAAAATACATACCTGCACCTGAAAGGGTGAAGGGGGATGTTACCCGTTCTGGAGGGGGGAAGTACCGTACCGCACTCTGAAGGGGTGATTTAAAGGGTTTACAGTTCTGGAGGTGGGGAAATACCCCTACCTGCACTCTGAAGGGGATGAGGAAGTTACAGTTCTGGAGGGGGAAGTACCGTACCTTCACTCTTAAAGTGGGTGAGGATGTTACAGGGTTTTGGGGGTGGGAATACAGTACCGCACTCTGAAGGATGAGTGAGGATGTTTAAAAGTTCTTGGGGGGGGAAGTACCCCTACCTGCACTCTGAAGGATGAGTGAGGATGTTACAGTTCTGGAGGTGGAAGTAAGTACCTGCACTCGAAGGGGTGGGGAGGATTTTACAGTTCTGGAGGTGGGAAGTACAGAAACCTTTCACTCTGAAGGGTGAGTGAGGGGTGTTACAGTTCTGGGGGGGGGAAGTAAGTACCAGCACTCTGAAGGGGAGTGAAAGGGTGTTACAGTTTTGGAGGTGGGAAATACCGTACCTGCACCTGAAGGATTAATTTAGGATGTTACAGTTTTGGAGGTTTGGGAATTTCAGTACCCCGCAAATCGAAAGGGTGATGGGATGTTACAGTTCTGGAGGTTGGAAAATACATGCCTGCACTCCCGAAAGGTTTATGAAAGGAAAGTTAGTTCTGGAGGGGGAAGTAAAAGTGGGTGCACTCTGAAGGAAAAAGTGAGGGGTGCCCACAGTTCTGGAGTTTGGGGAAATACAGTACCTTTCACTTTGAAAAAAAGAGTGAGGGGTTTACTTTTTGGAGGTGGGAGTACAGTACCTGCCCCCCCCGAAAGGTGAAAGAAGGGTTTTAGTTTTTGGGGGGTGGGAAGTACAGTGCCTGCACTCTGAAGGGTGATTTAGGATGTTACATTTCTGGGAGGTGGGGAAATACAGTACCCGCACTCTGAAAGGGTAATTAGGGTGTTTTGTTTCTGGAGGTGGGAAGTACGTTCCGCACTCTGAAGGGTGAGTGAGGATGTTAGTTCGGAGGGGGGAATACATGCCTTTACTCTGAAGGTGAAATGAGGAAAAGTTACAGTTTTTTTGGGGTGGGAAGTACAGTAAAAAGCACTCTGAAGGATGAATGGGATTTTAGTTCCCGGAGGGGGGAAGTACAGTCCCCGCAAATCTGAAGGGTGATGAGGGTGTTTTCAGTTTTTGGAGGTGGGGAAATACAGGGACCGCAAATCTGAAAGGGTGAATAGAAAGTTAGTTGGAGGTGGGAATTTAAATACCTGCACTCTAAGGATGAGTGAGGATGTTTGTTCTGGAGGTTGGGAAATATAGTGCCTGCACTCTGAAGATGAGTGAGGATGTTAGTTCTGGAGGGGGGAAGGGACATTTCCTGCACTCTGAAGATGAGTGAGGAAGTTTTAGTTCTGGAGGTGGGGAAATACCCGTACCTTTCACTCCCCGAAGGATGATAAAGGGTTTTTAAAAGTTCCCGGAGGGAGGAATATAGTGCCCTTTCACCTGAAGGATGGGTGAGGAAAATTTTAGTTTTTGGAGGTGGAAAACCATTTCCTTCACTCTGAAGGAAAGGGTTTAGGATTTTACAGTTTTTGGGGTGGGAATTTCAGTCCCCGCACTCTGAAGGATGAGTTAGGAAGTTTTTAGTTCTGGAGGTGGGAATACAGTAAACCCGCCTCTGAAGGTGGGGGAGGGAAATTTCATTCTGGAGGGGAAGTACAGTAAACCCGCACCCCTGAAGGATTTGGGGAGGATGTTACAAATTCTGGAGGGAGGGAAATATAGTGCCTGCACTCGAAGGATGAGTGAGGGGAAATTTTAATTCTGGAAAGGGGGGGAATACAAATAAACCCGCACTTCCGAAGGGTGATGAGGATGTTAAAAAGTTTTTGGAGGGGGAAA
>NW_026464248.1:30000-39651 GCF_026875155.1 Cherax quadricarinatus
AAGATCCAACAGTTTGTACACGTAAGATCCAACAGTTTGTACACGTAAGATCCAACAGTTTGTACACGTAAGATCCAACAGTTTGTACACGTAAGATCCAACAGTGTGTACACGTAAGATCCAACAGTGTGTACACGTAAGATCCAACAGTGTGTACACGTAAGATCCAACAGTTTGTACACGTAAGATCCAACAATTTGTACATGTAAGATCCAACAGTTTGTACACGTAAGTTCCAACAGTTTGTACACGTAAGATCCAACAGTTTGTACACGTAAGATCCAACAATTTGTACATGTAAGATCCAACAGTTTGTACACGTAAGATCCAACAGTTTGTACACGTAAGATCCAACAGTTTGTACACGTAAGATTTCCAACAATTTGTACACGTAAGATCCAACAGTGTGTACACGTAAGATCCAACAGTGTGTACACGTAAGATCCAACAGTGTGTACACGTAAGATCCAACAGTGTGTACACGTAAGATCCAACAGTGTGTACAAGTAAGATCCAACAGTTTGTATATGTAAGATCCAACAGTTTGTACACGTAAGATCCAACAATTTGTACACGTAAGATCCAACATTTTGTACACGTAAGATCCAACAGTGTGTACACGTAAGATCCAACAGTGTGTACACGTAAGATCCAACAGTGTGTACACGTAAGATCCAACAGTGTGTACACGTAAGATCCAACAATTTGTACACGTAAGATCCAACAGTTTGTAACAAGTAAGATCCAACAGTTTGTACACGTAAGATCCAACAGTTGTGTACACGTAAGATCCAACAGTGTGTACACGTAAGATCCAACAGTGTGTACACGTAAGATCCAACAGTGTGTACACGTAAGATCCAACAATTTGTACACGTAAGATCCAACAGTTTGTACACGTAAGAATCCAACAATTTGTACACGTAAGATCCAACAGTGTGTACACGTAAATCCAACAGTGTGTACACGTAAGATCCAACAGTGTGTACACGTAAGATCCAACAGTGTGTACACGTAAGATCCAACAGTGTGTACAAGTAAGATCCAACAGTTTGTATATGTAAGATCCAACAGTTTGTACACGTAAGATCCAACAATTTGTACACGTAAGATCCAACAGTTTGTACACGTAAGATCCAACAGTGTGTACACGTAAGATCCAACAGTGTGTACACGTAAGATCCAACAGTGTGTACACGTAAGATCCAACAGTGTGTACACGTAAGATCCAACAATTTGTACACGTAAGATCCAACAGTTTGTACAAGTAAGATCCAACAGTTTGTACACGTAAGATCCAACACTGTGTACACGTAAGATCCAACAGTGTGTACACGTAAGATCCACAGTGTGTACACGTAAGATCCAACAGTGTGTACACGTAAGATCCAACAATTTGTACACGTAAGATCCAACAGTTTGTGCACGTAAGATCCAACAATTTGTACACGTAAGATCCAACAGTGTGTACACGTAAGATCCAACAGTGTGTACACGTAAGATCCAACAGTGTGTACACGTAAGATCCAACAGTGTGTACACGTAAGATCCAACAATTTGTACACGTAAGATCCAACAGTTTGTACACGTAAGATCCAACAATTTGTACACGTAAGATCCAACAGTGTGTACACGTAAGATCCAACAGTGTGTACACGTAAGATCCAACAGTTTGTATATGTAAGATCCAACAGTTTGTACACGTAAGATCCAACAATTTGTACACGTAAGATCCAACAGTGTGTACACGTAAGATCCAACAGTTTGTACACGTAAGATCCAACAGTTTGTACACGTAAGATCCAACAGTTTGTACACGTAAGATCCAACAGTGTGTACACGTAAGATCCAACAGTGTGTACACGTAAGATCCAACAGTGTGTACACGTAAGATCCAACAGTGTGTACAAGTAAGATCCAACAGTGTGTACACGTAAGATCCAACAGTTTGTACACGTAAGATCCAACAGTTTGTACACGTAAGATCCAACAGTGTGTACACGTAAGATCCAACAGTTTGTACACGTAAGATCCAACAGTGTGTACACGTAAGATCCAACAGTTTGTACACGTAAGATCCAACAGTGTGTACACGTAAGATCCAACAGTTTGTACACGTAAGATCCAACAGTGTGTACACGTAAGATCCAACAGTTTGTACACGTAAGATCCAACAGTTTGTACACGTAAGATCCAACAGTTTGTACACGTAAGATCCAACAGTGTGTACACGTAAGATCCAACAGTGTGTACACGTAAGATCCAACAGTGTGTACACGTAAGATCCAACAGTGTGTACACGTAAGATCCAACAGTGTGTACACGTAAGATCCAACAGTGTGTACACGTAAGATCCAACAGTGTGTACACGTAAGATCCAACAGTGTGTACACGTAAGATCCAACAGTGTGTACACGTAAGATCCAACAGTGTGTACACGTAAGATCCAACAGTGTGTACACGTAAGATCCAACAGTGTGTACACGTAAGATCCAACAGTGTGTACACGTAAGATCCAACAGTGTGTACACGTAAGATCCAACAGTGTGTACACGTAAGATCCAACAGTTTGTACATGTAAGATCCAACAGTGTGTACACGTAAGATCCAACAGTTTGTACACGTAAGATCCAACAGTGTGTACACACGTAAGATCCAACAGTGTGTACACGTAAGATCCAACAGTGTGTACACGTAAGATCCAACAGTTTGTACACGTAAGATCCAACAGTGTGTACACGTAAGATCCAACAGTGTGTACACGTAAGATCCAACAGTGTGTACACGTAAGATCCAACAGTGTGTACACGTAAGATCCAACAGTGTGTACACGTAAGATCCAACAGTGTGTACACGTAAGATCCAACAGTGTGTACACGTAAGATCCAACAGTGTGTACACGTAAGATCCAACAGTGTGTACACGTAAGATCCAACAGTGTGTACACGTAAGATCCAACAGTGTGTACACGTAAGATCCAACAGTGTGTACACGTAAGATCCAACAGTGTGTACACGTAGATCCAACAGTGTGTACACGTAAGATCCAACAGTGTGTACACGTAAGATCCAACAGTGTGTTACACGTAAGATCCAACAGTGTGTACACGTAAGATCCAACAGTGTGTACCGTAAGATCCAACAGTGTGTACACGTAAGATCCAACAGTGTGTACACGTAAGATCCAACAGTGTGTACACGTAAGATCCAACAGTGTGTACACGTAAGATCCAACAGTGTGTACACGTAGAATCCAACAGTGTGTACACGTAAGATCCAACAGTGTGTACACGTAAGATCCAACAGTGTGTACACGTAAGATCCAACAGTGTGTACACGTAAGATCCAACAGTGTGTACACGTAAGATCCAACAATTTGTACACGTAAGATCCAACAGTTTGTACACGTAAGATCCAACAATTTGTACACGTAAGATCCAACAGTGTGTACACGTAAGATCCAACAGTGTGTACACGTAAGATCCAACAGTTTGTACACGTAAGATCCAACAGTTTGTACACGTAAGATCCAACAATTTGTACACGTAAGATCCAACAGTGTGTACACGTAAGATCCAACAGTTTGTACACGTAAGATCCAACAGTTTGTACACGTAAGATCCAACAGTTTGTACACGTAAGATCCAACAGTGTGTACACGTAAGATCCAACAGTGTGTACACGTAAGATCCAACAGTGTGTACACGTAAGATCCAACAGTGTGTACAAGTAAGATCCAACAATGTGTACACGTAAGATCCAACAGTTTGTACACGTAAGATCCAACAGTTTGTACACGTAAGATCCAACAGTGTGTACACGTAAGATCCAACAGTTTGTACACGTAAGATCCAACAGTGTGTACACGTAAGATCCAACAGTTTGTACACGTAAGATCCAACAGTGTGTACACGTAAGATCCAACAGTTTGTACACGTAAGATCCAACAGTGTGTACACGTAAGATCCAACAGTTTGTACACGTAAGATCCAACAGTTTGTACACGTAAGATCCAACAGTTTGTACACGTAAGATCCAACAGTGTGTACACGTAAGATCCAACAGTGTGTACACGTAAGATCCAACAGTGTGTACACGTAAGATCCAACAGTGTGTACACGTAAGATCCAACAGTGTGTACACGTAAGATCCAACAGTGTGTACACGTAAGATCCAACAGTGTGTACACGTAAGATCCAACAGTGTGTACACGTAAGATCCAACAGTGTGTACACGTAAGATCCAACAGTTTGTACACGTAAGATCCAACAGTTTGTACACGTAAGATCCAACAGTGTGTACACGTAAGATCCAACAGTGTGTACATGTAAGATCCAACAGTGTGTACACGTAAGATCCAACAGTTTGTACACGTAAGATCCAACAGTGTGTACACGTAAGATCCAACAGTGTGTACACGTAAGATCCAACAGTGTGTACACGTAAGATCCAACAGTGTGTACACGTAAGATCCAACAGTGTGTACACGTAAGATCCAACAGTGTGTACACGTAAGATCCAACAGTGGTACACGTAAGATCCAACAGTGTGTACACGTAAGATCCAACAGTTTGTACACGTAAGATCCAACAGTTTGTACACGTAAGATCCAACAGTGTGTACACGTAAGATCCAACAGTGGTGTACATGTAAGATCCAACAGTGTGTACACGTAAGATCCAACAGTTTGTACACGTAAGATCCAACAGTGTGTACACGTAAGATCCAACAGTGTGTACACGTAAGATCCAACAGTGTGTACACGTAAGATCCAACAGTGTGTACACGTAAGATCCAACAGTGTGTACACGTAAGATCCAACAGTGTGTACACGTAAGATCCAACAGTGTGTACACGTAAGATCCAACAGTGTGTACAAGTAAGATCCAACAGTGTGTACACGTAAGATCCAACAGTGTGTACACGTAAGATCCAACAGTGTGTACACGTAAGATCCAACAGTGTGTACACGTAAGATCCAACAGTGTGTACACGTAAGATCCAACAGTGTGTACAAGTAAGATCCAACAGTTTGTACACGTAAGATCCAACAGTGTGTACACGTAAGATCCAACAGTGTGTACACGTAAGATCCAACAGTGTGTACACGTAAGATCCAACAGTGTGTACAAGTAAGATCCAACAGTTTGTACACGTAAGATCCAACAGTGTGTACACGTAAGATCCAACAGTGTGTACACGTAAGATCCAACAGTTTGTACACGTAAGATCCAACAGTGTGTACAAGTAAGATCCAACAGTTTGTACACGTAAGATCCAACAGTGTGTACACGTAAGATCCAACAGTGTGTACACGTAAGATCCAACAGTTTGTACACGTAAGATCCAACAGTGTGTACAAGTAAGATCCAACAGTGTGTACACGTAAGATCCAACAGTTTTGTACACGTAAGATCCAACAGTGTGTACACGTAAGATCCAACAGTTTGTACACGTAAGATCCAACAGTGTGTAAAACGTAAGATCCAAACAGGTGTGTACACGTAAGATCCAACAGTTTGTACACGTAAGATCCAACAGTGTGTACACGTAAGATCCAACAGTTTGTACACGTAAGATCCAACAGTGTGTACACGTAAGATCCAACAGTGTGTACAAGTAAGATCCAACAGTGTGTACACGTAAGATCCAACAGTGTGTACACGTAAGATCCAACAGTGTGTACACGTAAGATCCAACAGTTTGTACACGTAAGATCCAACAGTGTGTACACGTAAGATCCAACAATTTGTACACGTAAGATCCAACAGTGTGTACACGTAAGATCCAACAGTGTGTACACGTAAGATCCAACAGTGTGTACAAGTAAGATCCAACAGTGTGTACACGTAAGATCCAACAGTGTGTACACGTAAGATCCAACAGTGTGTACACGTAAGATCCAACAGTGTGTACACGTAAGATCCAACAGTGTGTACACGTAAGATCCAACAGTTTGTACACGTAAGATCCAACAGTGTGTATACGTAAGATCCAACAGTGTGTACACGTAAGATCCAACAGTGTGTACACGTAAGATCCAACAGTGTGTACACGTAAGATCCAACAATTTGTACACGTAAGATCCAACAGTGTGTACACGTAAGATCCGACAGTGTGTACACGTAAGATCCAACAGTGTGTACAAGTAAGATCCAACAGTGTGTACAAGTAAGATCCAACAGTGTGTACAAGTAAGATCCAACAGTGTGTACACGTAAGATCCAACATGTGTGTACACGTAAGATCCAACAGTGTGTACAAGTAAGATCCAACAGTGTGTACAAGTAAGATCCAACAGTGTGTACAAGTAAGATCCAACAGTGTGTACACGTAAGATCCAACAGTGTGTACACGTAAGATCCAACAGTGTGTACAAGTAAGATCCAACAGTGTGTACACGTAAGATCCAACAGTGTGTACACGTAAGATCCAACAGTGTGTTACACGTAAGATCCAACAGTGTGTACAAGTAAGATCCAACAGTGTGTACACGTAAGATCCAACAGTGTGTACACGTAAGATCCAACAGTGTGTACACGTAAGATCCAACAGTGTGTACACGTAAGATCCAACAGTGTGTACACGTAAGATCCAACAGTGTGTAACACGTAAGATCCAACAGTGGTACAAGTAAGATCCAACAGTGTGTACAAGTAAGATCCAACAGTGTGTACAAGTAAGATCCAACAGTGTGTACACGTAAGATCCAACAGTGTGTACACGTAAGATCCAACAGTGTGTACAAGTAAGATCCAACAGTGTGTACACGTAAGATCCAACAGTGTGTACACGTAAGATCCAACAGTGTGTACACGTAAGATCCAACAGTGTGTACACGTAAGATCCAACAGTGTGTACACGTAAGATCCAACAGTGTGTACACGTAAGATCCAACAGTGTGTAAAACGTAAGATCCAACAGTGTGTACACGTAAGATCCAACAGTGTGTACACGTAAGATCCAACAGTTTGTACACGTAAGATCCAACAGTTACTTTCAGCTAGAAGCATTAGTTAACAGTAGATAAAGTTGACGATAGTAGATAGAAGTAGTAGATAGTAGTAGATAGTAGTAGATAGTAGTAGATAGTAGTAGATAGTAGGAGATAACAGTAGATGGTAGTAGATAATAGTAAAATATAGTTTTAGATAATAGTAATAGATAGAGGCAGATAATAATAATAGATAGTGGTAGATAGCAGTAATAGATAGTGGTAGATAGCAGTAATAGATAGTGGTAGATAGCAGTAATAGATAGTGGTAGATAATAGTAATAGAGGTAGATAATAGTAATAGATAGTGGTAGATAATAGTAATAGAGGTAGATAATAGTAATAGATAGTGGTAGATAATAGTAATAGATAGTAGTAATAGTGGTAGATAGTAGTAATAGATAGTGGTAGATAATAGTAATAGATAGTGGTAGATAATAGTAATAGATAGTAGTAATTGTGGTAGATAGTAGTAATAGATAATAGTAATAGTGGTAGATAGTAGTAATAGAGGTAGATAGTAGTAATAGATAGTGGTAGATAGTAGTAATAGTGGTAGATAGTAGTAATAGATATTAAGGGTAGATAACAGTAGTTATAGCAGTTCAAGATACAGTAGTATTAAGGGTGGACATATATATACCCGAGGGTATATACCCAGGGCACTGCCACCAGATATAATATAATATATTCTTCTCAAGGTTGGATAATTTTGCTTGCACAAATTGTTAATAGATTATTTAAGTAATTTTTTTTTAATTTATTTTATAATTACAGAAATATTTTATGTAATACATTTGTTATTTTAGCAAATTTTAAACAAATTTACATATTTTCCTATTGAAATGTATTTTTTCTAAATGTTCCTAAAGTATATTAATAAATAATTTTTAAAAATATTATACAAAAAATAATAATTTCTATATTTATTTTACTCAATTATTTTTTAAAATAGTTATGCATGGCAGATTTTTTTTCTCAACTCGTCTTAAGGGGAAATAATTTTAAATTGACAGCCTAGGGAAGCCGGGAATTATCTTAATTACGTAGGTAATAATTCTTGTCATTAGGTGTGCAATTAGGTGGGTCGTTACGTACTCTCCCTGCCCATACATCCTCCTGTCCACGCTAGGTAACGCAATTTCGCTGTATAACGAATCTTTGTTCGTTATATAGAAGGTTTGTTACTTAAGAATACTTAATTAAAACATTACTTAAAACCTACTCGGATATAGTTACACTTCGTAGTTACTATAATTGTGTGTCGAGATTATCCCCTTTTAAAACTAATTAATAGTATGGATATGAGGGTAATTGGACGGTAACTTGACGATAGGGCGTTATTTCCCTTGGTTACGGAGTCAACATGTGCTAGCAAATTCCTATTTTTATAATTGCCGAAAATACGTGTTTCAAAAAACATCTGTATTGTACGGTGGTACAGACATGTGCAACATCTGTCAATGGTAAGAATATATTTATAAAACACCTGTTGCAAAGGTGTTAAATACCTGTGGAAAAGGTGCTAAACACCTCTCACAGGCTATATAACACCTGCCAGAGACAAGCCAAATAACACCTTCCGCAGGTGTTCCCTTTACCACAGATAGGCAGAAGTAACGTAAAGCTCCTCAAGTGAGGCTTTATAAATCACTATGTTTGTTAAGAAGCTTTATTGATTTACTTGTCTTAAACGGAACTTTTAATCACGTATTATCATTCTAAGTATTTTGGTTAATGAGATTTGAAGTCTGTCTAGTATACCAGTCAAGAATATTGATTAATGTAAACTACCAGTGTATATACACTGAGATATGTACCTCTCAGTGTATGTACACTGTGATATGTACCTCTCAGTGTATGTACACTGAGATATGTACCTATCAGTGTATATACACTGAGATATGTATCTATCAGTGTATATACACTGAGATATGTACCTCTCAGTGTATATACACTGAGATATGTATCTATCAGTGTATATACACTGAGATATGTACCTCTCAGTGTATATACACTGAGATATGTACCCCTCAGTGTATATACACTGAGATATGTACCTCTCAGTGTAAAGTACACTGAGCTATGTACCTATCAGTGTATGTACACTGAGATATGTACCTATCAGTGTAATGTACACTGAGATATGTACCTATCAGTGTATGTACACTGAGTATGTACCTATCAGTGTATGTACACTGAGATATGTACCTATCAGTGTATGTACACTGAGATATGTACCTATCAGTGTATGTACACTGAGATATGTACCTATCAGTGTATGTACACTGAGATATGTACCTATCAGTGTATGTACACTGAGATATGTACCTATCAGTGTATGTACACTGAGATATGTACCTATCAGTGTATATACACTGAGATATGTACCTATCAGTGTATGTACACTGAGATATGTACCTATCAGTGCATATACACTGAGATACGTACCTATCAGTGTACACACACACACCACAACACACAACACACACACACACCACACACACAACACACAAAACACACACATACACACACCACACACATACACAACACCACAACCACACACACACACACACACCACACACACACACACACAACACACACACACACGCACACAACACACACAACACAAAACCACACACACACAAACACACACAC
>NW_026464249.1:0-11505 GCF_026875155.1 Cherax quadricarinatus
GTGACGAGCGTTTTCCTACCCCTCACTGGGAAAGAGGGTGGGGGGGCCAAGCGAGCATCTACCTCACCGGATGCCTAGGCAGCCTGGGTAGTACTTTCACCCGGGCAAAGAAGTGCAGCGAGCGTCTTCCCACACCGGCTGCAGGCAGCCTGGCTAGCACTTTCACCAGGCAGAGAGGTGCAGCGAGCGTCTACCTCACCGGCTGCTAGGCAGCCTGGATAGCACTTTCACCGGGCAGAGAGGTGCAGCAAGTGTCTACCTCACCGGCTGCTAGGCAGCCTGGCTAGCACTTTCACCAGGCACAGAGGTGCAGTGAGCGTCTACCTCAACCGGCTGCTAGCATCCTGGTAGCACTTTCACCGGCAAGAAGGTGCAGCGAGCGTCTACCTCACCAGCTGCTAGGCAGCCTGGCTTGCACTTTCACCAGGCAGAGAGGTGCAGCGAGTGTCTACCTCACCAGCTGCTAGGCAGCCTGGGTAGAACTTTCACTGGGCAGAGAGGTGCAGCGAGCGTCTACCTCAGCAGCTGCTAGGCAGCCTGGCTAGCACTTTCACCGGGCAGAGAGGTACAGCGAGCGTCTACCTCACCGGCTGCTAGGCACCTGGCTAGCTCTTTCTCCAGCAGAAGAGTGCAAGCGAGCGCCTTCTCACCGCTGCTAGGCAGCCTGGCTAGCAACTTTAACTGGCAGAGAGGTGCAGTGAGCGTCTACCTCACCGCTGCAGGCAGCCTCTACACTTTCACTAGGCATGAGGTGCAGCTAAGCGTCACCTCACTGGCAAGAGGTGCAAGCGAGTGTCTACCTCACCGGCTGCTAGGCAGCCTGGTAGCACATTCAATCCACCGGGCAGAGAGGTGCAGCGAGCGTCTACCTCACCGGCTTCTAGGGCAGCCTGCTAGCACTTTCACCAGGCAGAGAGGTGCAGGTTAGCATCTACCCTCATCGCTGCTAGGACAGCCTGGGTAGCACTTTCCACCCGGCCAAGAGTGCAGGCGAGTGTCTACCATCACGGCAGCTATGACCTGGCTAGCACTTCACAAGCAGAGAGGTGCAGCGGCGTCTACCTCACCGGCTGCTAGGCAGCCGGTACCACTTTCACCGGCAGAGAGGTGCAGCGAGCGTCCTACCTCAACCGGCTGCTAGCAGCCTGGTAGCGCATTCACCGGCAGAGAGGTGCAGCGAGAGTCTACCGCACCAGCCGCAAGGCAGCCTGCTAGCAATTTCACCAGGCAGATCGGTGCATGAGCGTCCTCCCTCACCGTCTGCTAGGCAGCCTGGTAAGCACTATCCACCAGCAGAGAGGTGCAGCTAGCGACCTACCTCACCGCTGCTAGGCAGCCTGCTAGCACTTTCAAACCAGCAGAAAAGAGGTGCAGCAAGCGCTTACCTCACTAGCTGCTCTCTGCAAGGCGTCCGGGTAGTCACATTCACCGGCAGAGAGGTGCAGCGAGCTTCTACCTCACTGGCTGCAAGGCAGCCTGGTACAATTCACTGGGCAAAGGTGGCACGAGCGTTACCTCACCGGCTGCTAGTGCCAGCCTGGCTAGCACTTTCACTTCCACCGGGCAGAGAGGTCAGCGAGCGTCTACCTCACCTGCTGCTAGGCAGCCTGGCTAGCACTTTCACCGGGCAGAGAGGTGCAGCGAGCGTCATACCTCAACGGCTGCAAGCAGCCTGTCAGCTCTTTCAACCGGCAGAGAGGTGCAGCCGAGCGTCTACCTACCGGCTTCTAGCAGCCTGCCAAACTTTCGACCAAGCACCAGAGTGGCAAGCGAGCGTCTACCTCACTGGCTGCTAGGCAGCCTGGCTAGCACTTTCACCGGGCAGAGAGGTGCAGCAAGCGTCTACCTCACAGGCTGCCAGGCAGCCTGGCTAGCACTTTCACCGGGCAGAGGTGCAGCGATCGTCTACCTCACCGCAGCTAGGCAGCCTGGCTAGCAATTTCAGCAGGCAGAGAGTTCACGAGCGTGTACCTCAACCGCTGCAAGGCAGAGCCTGGGTAGCACTTTCAAACCGGCAGAGAGGTGCACGAGCGTCTACCTCACCAGGCTGATAGCAGCCTGGCTAGCACTTCACCGGCCAGAGAGGTCACGAGTGTGTAACCTCAACCGGCTCGCTAGCCAGCCGGGGACACTTTCATCACCGGGCAGAGAGGTGCACGAGCATCTACCTCACACTCTCTAGGCAGCCAGCTAGCACTTTCAACCGGGCAGAGATGTAACGGCGAGCGTCAACCTCACCGGCTGCTAGGGAGCCTGGCTAGCACACTTACAACCAAGCAGAGAGGTCAGCAGCGACTTCCTCACCGGCTGTTAGGTTCCTGACTAGCACTTTCACCGGCAGAGAAGGTGGCAGCGAGCGTCTACCCACCGGCAGCTAGTCAGCCTGGCTAGCACTTTCACCGGGCAGAGAGGTACAGTGAGCATCTACCTCACCGGCTGCTAGGCAGCCTGGCTAGCACTTTCACCAGGCAGAGAGGTGCAGCGAGTGTCTACCTCACCGGCTGCTAGGCAGCCTGGCTAGCACTTTCACTTTTCACCGGGCAGAGAGTAACGCGAGCAACTACCTCCTGACTGCTAGGCACCTGGCTACACTTCACCAGGAGAGAGGTGCAGGCAAGCGTCTTCCTCACCGCTGCTAGGCACCTGGCTAGCACTTTCACTGGCAGAGAGGACAGCATTCCCCCCCCCCCCCCCCCCTACCTCACCGGCAGCTAAGACAGCCTGCAAGCCTTTCACCGGGCAGAGAGGTGCAGCGAGCGTCTTCCTCACCGGCAGAGAGGTGCAGCGAGCGTCTACCTCACCGGCTGCTAGGCAGCCTGGGTAGCACTTTCACCGGGCAGAGAGGTGCAGCGCGCGTCTTCTCACTGCTGGCTATGCGCCCTGCTAGCACTTTTCACCGGGCAGAGAGGTGCCAGCGAGCGTCCACCTCACTGGGAACGAGTGCAGCGAGCGTCTACCTCACTCGGCTGCTTAGGTCAGCCGTAGCACTTTCAAACCGGCAGAGAGGTGCAGCGAGCGTCTACCGCACCGGCAGCTAGGGCAGCCTGCTAGCAATTTCATTTCACCAGGCAGAGGTGCAGCGAGCGTCACCTCACCGGCAGCTAAGGCACCTGGTACACAGTCACCGCAGAGAGGTTGCTGCGAGCGTCTACCCTCACCAGCTGCTAGCAGCCTGGCTAGCACTTTCACCAGGAGCAGAGAGTGGCAGCGAGCGTCTACCTCACCGGCGCTAGGCAGCCTGGGTACACTTTCACCGGCAAGAGTGCAGCAAGTGTCTACCTCACCGCTGCCAGACAGCCCTGCTAGCAAATTCACCCGCAATAGGTGCATGAGCATCTACCTCATCAGTTTGCTATGGCATCCTGGGTAGTCACATTCAATTTCACCGGGCAGAGAGGTGCAGCGACGTCTACCTCACCGGCTCTAGGCAGCCTGGCTTGCCTTTCACCAGGCAGAGAGGTGCAGCAGCGTCTACCTCACCACAGCTAGGCAGCCTGGGTAGAACTTTCACAGGGCAGAGAGGTGCAGCGAGCGTCTACCCCAACCGCTGCTAGCACCTTGCTAGCAATTTCACCGCAAGAGGTTCAGCAGCGCTACCTCACCGCTGCTAGGCACCTGGCTAGCACTTTCACCAGCAAGAGGTCAGCGTGCGGTCTTCCTCACCGCTGCTAGAAAGCCTGGCTAGCACTTTAAACTAGGCAGAGAGGTGCATGAGCGCACTTCACCGGCTTCTACTAGGCAGCCTGGCTAGCACTTTCATCGGCAGAGAGGCCAGCGAGCATCTCCCCTCACCGGCTGTAGCAGCCTGGCTATCACTTTCACTGGGCAGAGAGGTCATGAGCATCTACCTCACCGGCAGAAGGTGCAGCGAGTGTCTACTCTCACCGGCTGCTATGCATCCAGTGTAGCACATTCACCGCAGAAGAGGTGCAGCAACCGTCTACCCAGCCGGCTGCTAGGCACCTGGCTAGCAACTTTCAACCAGCAAGAGAGGTGCAGGAGCGTCTACCTCACCGCAGCTGGCAGCCTGGTTAGCACTTTCACACGCGGGCAAAGAGGTGCACAGGCAGCGTCCACACCACAGCCGGCTGCTAGGCAGCCTGGCTAGCACTTTCACCAGCAAGAGTGCAGCCGAGCGTCTAACCTCACCGCTGCTAGCAGCCTGGCACACTTTCACCAGGCAGAGAGGTCAGCGAAGCGTCTACCTCCCTGGCTGCAGCACCAGGGAAGCCCATTCCTTCCGGCAGAGAGGTGCACGAGCGTCAACCTCAAACGGCTGCTAGGCACCTGGTACAATTTTCACCGGCAATAGGTGCAGCGAGCGTCTACATAAAAAAAAAACAAAGGCTGCTAGGCAGCCTGGCCTATCAACTTTCACTGGCAAGAGAGGTGCAGCGAGCGTCTACCTCACCTGCTGCTAGGCAGCCTGGCTAGCACTTTCACCGGGCAGAGAGGTGCAGCGAGCGTCTACCTCACCGGCTGCTAGGCAGCCTGACTAGCACTTTCACCAGGCAGAGAGGTGCAGCAAGCGTCTACCTCACTGGCTGCTAGGCATCCTGGGTAGCACTTTCACCGGGCAGAGAGGTGCAGCGAGCTTCTACCTCACCGGCTGCTAGGCAGCCTGGGTAGCAATTTCACCGGGCAGAGAGGTGCAGCGAGCGTCTTCCTCACCGGCAGAGAGGTGCAGCGAGCGTCTACCTCACCGGCTGCTAGGCAGCCTGGGTAGCACTTTCACCGGGCAGAGAGGTGCAGCGAGCGTCTACCTCACCGGCTGCTAGGCAGGCTGACAAGCCTTTCATCCAGCAGAGAGTGCCAGCAAGCGTCCCACCACACTGGCTGCTAGCCATCCTGGGTAGCACTTTTCACCGGGGCAGAGAGGAGCAGAAGCGAGCGACTTCCTCATCGTAGAGAGTTGCAGCGAGCGTCTACCTCACCGGCTGCTAGGCAGCCTGGGTAGCAATTTCACCGGGCAGAGAGGTGCAGCGAGCGTCTACCTCAAAGGCTGCTAGGCAGCCTGGCTAGCACTTTCACCGGGCAGAGAGGTGCAGCGAGCGTCTACCTCACCTGCTGCTAGGCAGCCTGGCTAGCACTTTCACCGGGCAGAGAGGTGCAGCGAGCGTCTTCCTCACCGGCTGCTAGGCAGCCTGACTAGCACTTTCACCAGGCAGAGAGGTGCAGCAAGCGTCTACCTCACTAGCTGCTAGGCATCCAGGGGTAGCACTTCACACCGGGCAGAAGAGGTGCCGGCGAGCTTCTACCTCACCGGCTGCTAGGCAGCCTGGGTAGCAATTTCACCGGGCAGAGAGGTGCAGCGAGCGTCTTCCTCACCGGCAGAGAGGTGCAGCGAGCGTCTACCTCACCGTGCTGCTAGGCAGCCTGGGTAGCAATTTCACAGGGCAGAAGTGCAGCGAGCGTTTACCTCACCGCTCCTAGGCACCTTGGGCTAGCAATTTCAACCGGGCATCGAGGTTCAGCTAGCGTCTACCCTCACCTGCTGCTAGGCAGCCTGGCTAGCACTTTCACACGGGCAAGAGGTGCACGACTTCTACCTCACCGGCTCTAGGCAGCCGACGAGCATTTCACAACCCCCGCACAGAGGTGCTGCAGCGTCAACCTCACTGGCTGCTAGGCAGCCTGGTGGCTAGCACATTTCACCGCAGAGTAGGAGCAACGAGCGTCTATCTCCCTGCTGCTATTCCAGCCTGGCTAGCACCACTGGGCAGGAGAGCAGTGAGCGTTACCTCGCGGCTGCGAGGCAGCCTGGCTAACACTTTCACGGCAGAGAGGTGCAGCGAGCGTCTACCTCACCGATGCTAGGCGCCTGGCTAGCACATACCAGACCGGGACGAGAGTTGCAGCGACGTGTACCTCATCACCGCTTGCTAGGCAGTCCTGTTGTAGCACTTTTCAACCGGGCAGAGAGGTTCAGCGAAGCATCTACCTCACCGCTGCTAGGCAGCCTGGCTAGCACATTCACCGGCAGCGAGGTACAAGCTAGCGTCTACCTCACCGCGCTAGGCCAGCTGGCTAGCACTTTCAACAACCAGGCAGAAGGTGCAGCGAGCGTCTTCCTCACCGGCTGTTAGGCAGCCTGGGTAGCACTTTCACCGGGCAGAGAGGTGCAGCGAGCGTCTACCTCACCGGCTGCTAGGCAGCCTGGCTAGCACTTTCACCAGGCAGAGAGGTGCAGCGAGCGTCTACCTCACCGCAGCAGGCAGCCTGGGTAGCACTTTCACCGGCCAGAAGAGGTGCAGACCAGTGTCTACCTCACCAGCTGCTAGGCAGCCTGGTAGCACTTTCACCAGGCACCAGGTGCAGTGAGCATCAACCTCACTCAGTTCTATGCAGCTGTAGCACTTTCATACAACCGGCAGAGAGGTGCAGCGAGCGTCCTACCTCTCCGGCTGCTAGGCAGCCTGGCTTGCACTTTCACCAGGCAGAGAGGTGCAGCAAGCGTCTACCTCACCAGCTGCTAGGCAGCCTGGGTAGCACTTTCACTGGGCAGAGAGGTGCAGCGAGCGTCTACCTCACCGGCTGCTAGGCAGCCTGGCTAGCACTTTCACCGGGCAGAGAGGTACAGCGAGCGTCTACCTCACCGGCTGCTAGGCAGCCTGGCTAGCACTTTCACCAGGCAGAGAGGTGCAGCGAGCGTCTTCCTCACCGCCTGCTAGGCAGCCTGGCTAGCACTTTAACTGGGCAGAGAGGTGCAGTGAGCGTCTACTTCACCGCTGCAGCAGGCCCTGGCCTAGCACTTTCATCGGGCAGAGAGGTGCAGCGAGCATCTTCCTCACCGGCTGCTAGGCAGCCTGGCTAGCACTTTCACTGGGCAGAGAGGTGCAGCGAGCGTCTACCTCACCGGCAGAGAGGTGCAGCGAGTGTCTACCTCACCGGCTGCTAGGCATCCTGGGTAGCACTTTCACCGGGCAGAGAGGTGCAGCGAGCGTCTACCTCACCGGCTGCTAGGCAGCCTGGCTAGCACTTTCACCAGGCAGAGAGGTGCAGGGAGCGTCTACCTCACCGGCTGCTAGGCAGCCTGGGTAGCACTTTCACCGGGCAGAGAGGTGCAGCGAGCCGCCTTACCTTCACCGTCTGCTAGGCGACTGCATAAGCACTTTCACCAGGCCAGAGAGGTGTCAAGCGATCGTCCTAACCACACCGGCTCCTAGGCAGCCTGGCTATCAACTTTCACACCAGCAGAGAGGTGCAGCAAGCGACTACCTCCCTGGCTGCTAGGCAGCCTGGGTACAACTACAACCGGGCAAGAGTGCAGCGAGCGTCTACCTCACCGCTGCTAGGCAGCCTGGGTAGCAATTTCAAATTCACCGGGCAGAAAGTTGCGGGCGAGCACTACCTCAAGGCTGCTAGGCAGCCTGGCTATCCACTTTCACCGGCAGAGAGGTTCAGCGAGCGTCCCTACCTCACTGGCTGCTAGGCAGCCTGGTAGCCATATCACACCGGCAGAGAGTGCAGCGAGCGTTTAACCCACCGGCCCTAGGCATCTTGGCTAGCACTCTTCACCGGGCAGTGAGGAGTACACAGCGAGCGTCAACCTCACCTGCTGCAGGCAGCCTGCTAGCACTTTCACTGGGGAGAGATGTGCAGCGAGCGACTCCTCACCCGGCTGCTAGCCAGCGTGGCTAGCACTTTCACATCAACCGGCAGAGAGGTCAGCGAGCGCTACCTCACCGCTGCTAGGCAGCATGGCTAGCACTTTCCACCGGCAGAGAGGTACAGCGAGCGTCTACCCTAACCTCTGCTAGGAAGCCTGGCTAGCACTTTCAACTGGGCAGAGAGGTACAGCGAGTGTCTAACCTCAACCCGCTGCTAGACAGCCTGGCTAGCACTTCACCGGGCAGAGAGGTACAGCAGCGTCTACCTCACCCTGCTAGCAGCCTGGCAAGCTCTTTCATTCCACCGGGCAGAGAGTGCAGCGACGTCTTCCTCACCGGCAGAGAGGTGAAGCGAGCGTCTACCTCCCGTCTGCTAGCACCCTAGGTAGCCACTCATTCACCGGGCAGAGAGTGCAGCGAGCGTCTTCCTCATTGGCTGCCTTAGGCAGCCTGGCTAGCACTTTCACCGGGCCACGAGGTTCCAGCCGACGTCTACCTCCAGGGACAGAGGTGCACGAGCATCTATCTACCTCAACCTGCTGCTAGGCACCCTGGGTATAACATTTCACCGGGCAAGAAGTCAGCGAGCGTCTTCCCATCACCGGCTCTAGCAGCCAGGCTAGCACTTTCATCACCAGGCAGCGAGGTGCAGCGCGCGTCAACCACACCGCTGATAGGCAGCCTGGATAGCACTCTTTCAACCGGGGCAGAGAGGTGCAGCAAGTGTCTACCTCACCGGACCTGCTAAGCAGCCTGGCAGCATCTTCACCAGGCACAGATGGTGCAGTGAGCTGTCTACCTCACCGGCAGCTAGGCAGCCTGGGTAGCAACATTCACCGGCCGAGAGGTTGCAGCGAGCGTCTACCTCACCAGCTGCTATGCACCTGGCTTGCAACTTTCACCAGAGAGAGGTGCAGCGAGTGTCCTACCTCACCAGCTCTAGGCAGCCTGGTTAGAGAACTTTCACTGGCAGAGAGGTGGCAGCGAGCGTCTACCTCAGCACTCTAGTCAGAGCCCTGGCTACACTTTCACCGGGCAGAAAGAGGTACAGCGAGCGTCCCCACACCGGCTGCTAGCATCCTGGCTAGCCTTTCAACCAGCAGAGAGGTGCCAGCGAGCGTCTTCCTCAACCGGCTGCTAGGCAGGCCTGGCTAGCCCTTTAACTGGGCAGAGAGTGCAGTGAGCGTCTCCTCACCGGCTGCTAGGCAGCCTGGCTAGCACTTTCACTGGGCAGAGAGGTGCAGCGAGCGTCTACCTCACCGGCAGAGAGGTGCAGCGAGTGTCTACCTCACCGGCTGCTAGGCAGCCTGGGTAGCACTTTCACCGGGCAGAGAGGTGCAGCGAGCGTCTACCTCACCGGCTGCTAGGCAGCCTGGCTAGCACTTTCACCAGGCAGAGAGAGCAGGTAGCATCTACTCATCGGCCTGCTAGCAGCCTGGTAGCCACATTTCTCAACCGGACAGAGAGGCAGCGAGTGTCGACCTCACCGCTGCTAGGGAGCCTGCTAGCACTTCACAAGGCAGAGAGGTGCAGCGTGCCGTACTACCTCACACCGCTGCTTAGCAGCCTGGGTACCACTTTCACCAGGCAGAGAGTGCAGCAGCGTCCGACCTCACCGGCTGCTAGGCAGCCTGGGTAGCGCTTTCACCGGCAGAGAGGTGCAAGCGAGCGTCTACCTCCCCACTGCTAGGCCGCCCTGGCTAGCATTTCACCAGCAGAGAGGGCAGATAGCGTCTCCCTCACCGGCTGCTAGGCAGCCAGGGTACACTTTCACCAGGCAGAGAGGTGCAGCGAAGCGTCTACCCAACCAGCTGCTAGCACCTGGCTTAGCACTTTCACCAGGCAGAGAGGTGCAGCAGCAAGCGTCTACCTTCACTAGCTGCTAGCATCCTGGTAGCACTTTCACACGGGCAGAGAGGTGAGCGAGCTTTCTACCTCACTGCTGCTATGCAGCCTGGTAGCAATTTCACTGGCCAGAGTGTGCAGCGAGAGATTACCTCACCGGCTGTAGGCAGCCTGGCAAGCACGTTCAATTCAACCGGGCAGAGAGGGGTGCAGCGAGCGTCTAGCTCAACAGCTGCTAGGCAGCCTGTCTAGCCTTTCATTTCACTAACCGGGCAGAGAGGGGCAAGCGAGCGTCTACCTCACCGGCTGCTAGGCAGCCTGCAAGAACTTTCACCAAGCCAGAGTGCAGCGAGCGTCTACCTCACTGGCTGCTAGGCAGCCTGGCTAGCACTTCACTCGGGCAGAGAGGTGCAGCAAGCGTCTACCTTCACAGGCTGCAAGGCAGCCTGGCTACATTTTTTTTTTTTATCACCGGGCAGAGAGGTGCAGCGAGCGTCCTACCTCACCGGCTGCTATGCAGCAGGCTAACACTTTCATCACCGGCAGAGAGGTTGCAACAAGCGTCTACCTCCTCAGGCGCTAGGCAGCTCTGCTAGCACTTTCCACCGGCCGAGAGGTGCAGTGACGTCTACCTCAACGGACTGCAGGCAGCCTGGCTAGCACTTTTCACCGGCAGAGAGGTACAGCGAGCGTCTACCTCAACAGCTGCTAGGCAGCCTGGCTAGCACTTTCACAGGCAGAGATGTACAGCCGACGTCTTTCCTCACCGGCTGCTAGGCAGCCTGGCTAGCCTTTAACTGGCAGAGAGGTGCAGGAGCGCTACTTTACCCGCTCTAGGCAGCCCGGCTGCACTTTTTACGGGGGGAGGTGCAGCGGCCTTCCTCACCGGTGTAGCAGCCCGGCTAGACTTTCACCCGGCAGGGAAGGGAGGGGCATCAGCCTACCCCTTCACCCCGGGGAGAGAGGGCAGCGATTTTTACCTCACCGGGTGCTAGGACCTGGGTAGCATTTCCCGGCAGAGAGGGGCAGGCAACCGGCTACCCCTTTTACCGGCTCTAGGCCCTGGGGGCACTTTCCCGGCGAGAGGTGCAGGGCGTCTACCTCACCGGCGGCACCGGGTAGCCTTTTACCGGCAGGAGGGGCAGCGAGCGTCTTACCCACCGGCTGTAGGGACCTGGCCAAAATTTCACCAGGCGAGAGGGGCAGCAGCGTCTACCTCACCGGGTGCAGGCACGGGTAGCCCTTTTACCCGGCCAGAAGAGGTCGCGACGTCAAACCTCCCGGGTGCTAGGCACCTGGGACATTTCCCGGGGAGAGGGTCGCGAGCGTCAAACCCCAGGTGCTAGGGGGCCTGGGTACATTTCACCCGGGGGAAGGTCAGGAGCGTTACCCAGGGTGCTAGGCAGCCTGGTACACTTTCACCCGGGGAGAGAGGTGCAGCAGCGTCTCCTCACGGGTGCTAGGCACCTGGGTACATTTCACCGGGGAAGGGGGGGCAGCAGCTTTCCCCCACCGGCTGCTAGGCACCTGGGTAGCATTTTTACCCAGAGAGAGGTGCAGCAGCTCTACCTCACCCCGGGTCTAGGCACCTGGGGACAATTTCACCGGGGAGAGAGGTGCCGAGCGCCTACCTCCCGGCTCCTAGGCACCTTTTTAGCCCCTTTTACCGGCAGAGAGGTGCAGCAGCGCCACCCCCCTGCTGCTAGGCAGCCTGGTACACTTTTCACCCGGGGAGAGGTGCAGGGCGTTACCCACCGGCTGCTAGGGAGCCTGCTAGCCTTTTTACCGGGGAAGAGGTGCAGGAGCGTTACCCCACGGCGCTACAGCCGGTTCACTTTTACCGGGGAGAGAGGGCAGCAGCGTACCTCACCGGCCCAAAGGGACCTTTGGTAGCACTTTCACCGGGAGAGAGGTGCAGCGAAACGTCTACCCCCGGGTGCTAGGCAGCCTGGGTACACTTTCAGGGCAAAATTCACGAGCGTCTACCTCCCGGCTGCTGGCGCCTGGCAGACCCACCGGGGAGGAGGGCAGGAGCTTCCCCACCGGCTGT
>NW_026464250.1:0-10392 GCF_026875155.1 Cherax quadricarinatus
ACCCCACATCATTGCAGCGGTAAAGCCCGCTTTCCTGTCATCGGGATTTATACTACGGAATAATTGTGAAAATCTAGCCAGTGGTGGTCACCAAAACCTGCGCCCCCCCCCCATCATCAGCAAAAGGCCCCGATTTCAACAAAAAGGTCACCAAAACCCCCGAACCCCCCTTTTATTACTTAAAAATTTGCGTTGAATTAGTTAAAATTTTTATTTTTTATTTTTATTTTCTTTAAGTAGGATTAATATTTTATTTAAGTGTTTTCATTTTATATTTTTCTATATAAAAAAGTGTTTTGTTTGTCTGTTATTATTTCTTTTTCTATTACTAATTTTCTGGGAGGAGCCCCGCCCTTTGGGAATACTGTTGAAGTTTTTCAGGGCTGAGTAAGCCTTCACAGCAGTTTTTAAGAAGGTTTTTGGTTGGGGGTTCCGGACTCTGCCGAGCGGACCCCCCGACTACCTCAACAAAAGTTTTTTGGAAGGTTGGGGGAGGGTCTTCGGACCCCCCCGAGCGGACCCTCCCCATACTCAACGCAAGTTTTTTTTAAAAAGGGTTTTGGGGATGGTCTTTTGGACCCCCCGAGCGGACTCCCGCTACTCAACGCCAGTTTATAAGAGGTTGGGGCGGGTCTTCAGGACCACACCCAGCGGACCCCCCCCACCCCTTTAAAGCCAATTTATTAGAAGGTTGGGGCAGGGGCTTCAGGACCCCCCCGAGCAGACCCCACACCCTCCCCCAACGCCAATTTTTAGAAGGTTGGGGTAGGGCCCTTTAGGATTCCCCCAAAAGGACCCCCCAATACCTCAACGAAAGTTTTAAGAAGGTTGTGGCGGGTTTAGGACCCCCCCCGAGCGGACCCCCCTACCCACTTCAACCCAGTTTTTAGAAAGGGTTTTGGGGAGGGCCTTTGGACCCCGCCCAGCGGACCCCACCCCCACCCAACGCCAGTTTATGAAAAGGTTGGGGGGAGTGCCTTCAGGCCCCCCCGAGAGGACCCCCCCACGTACTCACGCCAGTTTATAAGAAGGTTGGGGTAGGGCCTTCAGGACCCCCCGAGCGGACCCCTCCACCTACCCCTACACAAGTTTATAAGAAGGTTGGTTTGGGCCTTCAGGACCCCCCGAGCTACCCCCCACCCACCTCAAGTCAGTGTATGAGGAATTGTGGGGGGTCTTAGGACCCGCCCAGCGTCCCACCAGTACTTCAACGAAAATTTTTAGGAAGGTTGGGGTGGGCCTTAAAAACCGTTACGACCGCACCACCCGCCCCAACGAAAGTTTACGGAAATTTTTGGTTTGGGGCCTTCGGACCGGCCGAGCGACCCATCCCCTACTCAACCCAAGTGTACAAAAAAGGTTGATGTAGGGTCTTCAGGACCCCGCTCGTCGGACCCCCCCACCTACATCAAAAAATAATTATGGAAGGCTGGGTAGGGGTTCAGGTCCCCCCCGAAGGACCCCACATACCTCAAGCCGTTTAAAGAAAGTTTGGGGAACCTCAGGACCCCCCCGAGTGGAACCCCCCCACCTACTTCAAGCCCGTTTATTAGAAAGGGATGGGTAGGGCCTTCAGGACCCCGCGAGCGCCCCCACCCCCTCCCCCAAGCCAATTTATAAGAAGGGTTGGGGGGGGGCCTTTAGGACTCCCCGGCGGATCCCCTTCCTACCTCAAAAAAAGTTTATAAGAAGGGGGGGCAGGGTCTTCAGGAAACCCCCGAGCGGCCGTCCACCTACCTCAAGGCAAATTTTAAAAAGGCTGGGGCAGGGCTTCAGGACCCCCGAGCAGACCCCCCCAGCTACCTAACCTCAGTTTATAAGAAAATAAATTAGTGGGTTGGGTCAGGGGCCCTTTAGGACCCCCGCCGGGGACCCACCACCTCATCAACATAATTTATAGGAAGGCTGGGTAGGGCCTTCGGACCCCCCCGAGCGGACCCCACCACCTTCCCGCCACGCCAGTTTATAAGAAAGGTTTTTGGGAGGGCCTTCTGGACTCCCCCGAGCGGACCCCCCCCCCCTTCCCCCCACGCCAGTTTTTAAGAAGGTTTTGGTAGGGCCTTCGGACCCCGCGGCGGACCCCCCCCCACCCTTCCCCCAGCCCGTTTTTAAGAAAAGGGTTGGGGTAGGGCCTTTGGCTCCCGGGGGCGGACCCTCCGCCCTACTCAAGCAAATTTATAAGAAGTTTGGGATGGTCTTCAGGGCCCCCCCCCGGGTTTCCCCACCACCTACTCAACGCCAGTTTTTAGAAGGTTTTGGGGAGGGTCTTCAGGGGCCCCCCTGAGCGGACCACCACTTTTTTCAACGCCAATTTTCTAGAAGGTTGGGGTTTTGGGTTTCAGGACCCCTCCCAGCGGTCCCCACCACCCCCTTTAACGCCAATTTTTTAAAGGTTGGGGTAGGGCCCTTTAGGACTCCCCCAAGCGGCCCCACCCCAAAACCCCAAAGAAAGTTTATAGAAAGGTGGGCAGGGTCTTCATGACCCCGCCCAGCGACCCCCCCACCCACTTCAACGCCAGTTTATTAGAAGGTTTTGGGTATGGCCCTTTAGGACCCCGCAGAGAGGACCCCCCACGTACCTCAAGTCAGTTTATAAGAAAGGGTTGGGTCAGTGCTTTCAGGACCCCCCCCGAGAGGGCCCCCCCAAAGTACCCCAAAAGCCAGTTTATTAGAAGGTTGGGGCAGGGCCTTCAGGACCCCCCCGAGGGGGCCCAACCCCCCACCTAAACGCCAGTTTAAAAGAAGGTTGGGGTGGGCCTTCAGGGACCCCGCCGAGCGGCCCATCCATTACTCAAGGGAGTTTATAAGAAGGGGGGGCGGGCCCTTTGGACCCCGAGAGCGGACCCCCCACCTACCCCAACCTCAGTTTACAAGATAATACAATTAGTGTGGGTTGGGCAGGGCCTTCGGACCCCGCAGCGGGGCCCACCCCTACCCCAACGCAAGTGTAAAAAAAAGGTTGGGGTGGGTCTTCAGGACCCCGCTCTCGGACCCCACCCCCTAATCAACGATAAATTTCAGGGAAAGGCGGGGTAGGGCCTTTAGGGGGCCCGGCGGCGGACCTCAGCACGTACCTCAAAGCCAGTTTATCGAAAGTTTTGGGTGGGCCTTCAGGACCCCGCCCAGCGGCCCCACAAAACCCACCTCAACGCCTTTTTTAAAAAAAACGTTGGGGGGGGCCCTTTAGGACCCGCCGGGGACCCCCCACCTACCTCAACGCCAGTTTATTAGAGGTTTGAGTGGGGCTTCGGACCCTGCGAGCGGGCCCCACAACCTATCAACGCCATTTTTAAGAAGGTTGGGGCGGCCCTTAGGACCCCGCCGAGGGGCCCCCCAGCGTACCCAACGCCTTTTATAAAAAGGTTGGGGCAGGGGCCCTTTGGGACCCCCCCGAGCGGGCCCACCACCCACCTAAACGCCAGTTTTTTGAAGGTTGGGGTGGGCCTTCAGGGCCCCCCCGAGTGGACCCACGACTACTTTATCGAAAAATTTATGGGAAGGAGGGGTAGGGCCCTTTGGACTCGTTAGCAGACCCGCACCACCTACCTCAACGAAAGTTTATGAGAAGGTTTGGTCAGGGCTTAAGGCTACGCCGAGCGGATCCCACCCTACCTTAACGAAAGTTTATAAGAAGGTTGGGGTAGGGTTTTTCCGGGGCCCCGCCCAGCGGGACCCCCCCCTACCTCAACGCCAGTTATAAAAAGGTTTGGATAGGGTTTTCAGGACCCCCCCGTCGGACTCCACACCCACTTCAACGTATTTTTTTAAAGGAGGTTTGGGGTAGGGCTTCAGGATCCCTCTAGGGACCCCCCCACCTCCCCAAGAAAGTTTATGAGAATTTTGGATTGGCCTTCAGGATCCGCCCAAACGGATCCCACTCCCTACCTCAACGAAAGTTTATAAAAAGGGGGGCAGGGTCTTTAAGACCCCGCGAGCGGACCCCTCCACCACCCCAAGGGAAGTTCATAAGAAGGGAGGGGGAGGGGCCTTCAGGACCCCGCCGAGCGACCCACCACCTTCCTCACCTTTTATAAGATAATAAATTAGTGTGGTTGGGGGCGGGCCCGAGGGCCCCCCCCAGCGAACCCCACCCCCTACCTCACGCCTGACAAGAAAGGTTGGGGTAGGGGCTTCAGGGGCCCCCCTCATCGGGGACCCCACCACCTACACAAAGATAAAATTTTTAGGGGGAAATGGGGTAGGGCCTTTAGGGGCCCCCCCGAGCGAACCCCCCCACGACCTCAAAGCCAGTTTTAAAAAAATTTGGGGTGGCCTTTAGGACCCGCCCCAGCGGGCCCCCCAACCACCTCAAAGCCAATTTATAAAAAAGGTTGGGGCAGGGCGTTCAGGACCCCTCCGATCGGCCCCCCACCTACCTGAAAGCCATTTATTAGAAGGGGTTTTGGGGTGGGGCTTCAGGGCCCGCCGAGCGGGGGCCACAACCTACCCCAACGCCTTTTTTTAAGAAGGTTGGGGGGAGGGCCTTTAGGCCTCGCCGGGGGGGGCCCCCCACCTACCTAAAAAAATCCAGTTTATAAAAAGGGTTGGGGTTTGGGCTTCAGGACCCCCCGGAGCGGACCCCACCACCTACTTTTCCACGACAGTTTATTAGAAGGTTTGGGGGAGGGGCCCTTTAGGACCACGCCCAGCGGACCCCACCCCCTACCCAAAGAAAATTTATAAGAAGGGTTGGGGGAGTGCCCTTCAGGACCCCGCCGGGGACCCCCCAACGTACCTCAACGCCAGTTTTATAAGAAGGTTTTGGGGAGGCCCAAAAGGACCCGCCGAACTGGACCAACCACCTACCTAAACGCCAGTTTAAAGAAAGGTTTGGGGGAGGCCCTACAGGACCCCCCCCAAGCGGACCCCTCCCCTACCCTCGCAATTTTTAAGAAGGTTGGGTGGGGGTTTTAGGACCCCCCCTAGTGACTCCACCCACCCCAACGTCGTGTATAAAAAGTTGTGGAGGGTTCTTCAGGACACCCCGAGAGGTCCCCCCCACCTACTTCAAAGAAAGTTTTAGAAAGGGTTGGGGGGGGGTTCAGGATCCGTCTAGCGGACCCCACCCCCAACCTCAACGAAAGTTTATGAGAAATTTTTGGATTAGGGCCTTTAGGACTCCGCCGAGCGGACCCACTCCTACCTCAACGGAAAAATTTTTCAGAAGGGTTGGGGCAGGGTCTTCAGGACCCCGCCGAGGGACCCAATTCACCTACTTTAACGAAAGTTTATAGGAAGGTTGGGGAGGGCCTTTTGGGCTCCGCCCAGCGCCCCCCCCACCCACCCCAACCCCTTTTTATAAGATACTACAATTAGTGTTGGGGTTTGGGGCAGGGGCCTTCGGACCCCGCCGAGCGGGCCCCACCACCTACATCAACGCCAGTTTATTAGAAGGTTTTAGTGGGTCTTCAGGGGCCCCGCCGAGCGGGGCCCCCCAACCTACCCCAACGCCTTTTATAAGAAGGGTTGGGGGAAGGGCCTTCAGGACACCCTCAGCGGGGGCCCCCCCACCTACCCAAACGCCACTGACAAGAAGGTTGGGGCAGGGGCCTTCCCCCCCGCCGAGGGACCCCCCCAGTACCTCAACGCCAGTTTATTAGAAAGGTTTGGGCTGGGTCTTCAGGACCCCCCGAGCGGGCCCCCCCGCGTCCTCAACGCCATTTTATAAGAAGGTTGGGGGGGGCCCCTTTAGGACCCCGCCGAGCGGGCCCCCCCCACCTACCTAAACGCCGTTTATTTTGAAGGGGTTGGGGGGGGCCTTCAGGGGCCCCGCCCAGTGGACCCCCCGACCTACTTTATTGAAAGTTTATAGGAAGGTAGGGGTGGGCCTTCTGGACTCCCTCAGGCCCCACCCCCCTACCCCAACGAAGTTTATAAGAAGGTTGGGTCAGGGGCCCTTAGGGGCTTCCCATCGGACCCCCCTTCTCCTCAAAGAAAGTTTATAAGAAGGTTGGGGAAGGGTCTTCAGGACCCCGCCCAGGGGGACCCCTCCACCCCACCTGAAATTCCAAATTTTTTGAAAGGTTGGGGCAGGGCCTTCCCGGGGCCCCACCGAGCGGAGCCCCAAACCCCCCTACCCCACCCTCAGTTTATAAGTTTAAAAAAATTAGTGTGGTTGGTTTCCCGGGCCCCCCAACCCCGCCGATCGGACCCCAAACCCCCTACCTCAAAAAAGCCCCTGTACAAGAAGGTTGGGGGAAGGGGGCCCTTTAGGACCACGCCCATTTGGGCCCACAGCACCTACCCCCCCAAAGGGTTTAAAATTTTTTAAAAAAAAAGGGGAAAAAAAAAGGGTGGCTAGGGCCTTTTAGGGCCCCCCCGGGAGCGGACCCCACCACCTTTTCCCCCGCCCGTTTAAAAAGGAGGTTTTGGGAGGGGGCCCTTTTTGGAGCCCGCCCCCAGCGGGGCCCCCCCGGCCCCACCCAACAAAATTTATGGGGAAAGGGTTGGGGGGAAAAAGGGGGCTTTAAGGGACCCCCCACGGACCCACCCAAACCCACCTTCCCCAAAGCCAGTTTAAAAAAGAAGGGTTTTTTGGGGGAGGGTCTTTTAGGAACAAACCCCCAGCAAAACCCCACCCCCTCCCTCAAAAGCAAAATTTTTAAAAGGTTGGGGGAGTTCCTTTAGGGCTTTCCCCCCGAGCGACCCCACCCCAAATACCTCAACAAAAATTTATAAGAAGGGGGGGCAGTGCCTTCAGGGCCCCGCGGGGGAAAGGCCCCCCACCTACTTCCCCGCCCGTTTATTTTGAAGGGTTTGGGGAGGGGGCCTTTATTTCCCCCCCCGACGGACCCCACCAAACCCCACCCCAACGAAAATTTTTTAAGAAGGGTTTGGGGGAAATGCCCTTCCCGACTTTTCCCCCGAGAGGACCCCCCCCAACTACCTCCCAAAGCCCCTTTTTTAAGGGGGTTGGGTAGGCCCTACAGGGCCCCCCCCCCCCGAACGGGAAACCCAAACCCCCTAAACCCAAAAAACGACCGGGCCCGTTTAAAAGAAGGTTGGGGTTTGGCCCTACTTGGGCCCCCCCCCGAGCGGACCCCTCCACTAACCTCTACGCAATTTAAAGAAGGTTTTGGGGTTGGGTCTTTTAGGACCCCGCCTAGCTGACTCCCCCACCTACCCCAACGTCATGTATAAGAAAGGTGGTAGGGGCTTCAGGACCCCCCCCGAGCCCGGGTCCCCCCCCACCTACTTCAAAAAAAGTTTATAGGAAGGTTGGGGGGGTGGGCCTTCAGGACTCCGGGCTAGCGGACCCCCCACCCCAACCCCAACGAACGTTTAATTTAGAAATTTTTGGGTTAGGGGGCCTTTAGGGCTCCGCCAGCGACCCCCCCAAAACCAAACCTCCCAAACCCCTGTTATAAAATAATTTCAAATTTTTGGTTGGGAAAAAAGGGCCTTTTAAAACCCCGCCGAGCGGACCCCCCCCCCCCCTCCCTCAACGCCAGTGTACAAGAAAGGGTTTTGGAGGGCTTCAGGGGCCCCGCTTTATCGGACCAACCACATACCCCCAACGATAAAATTTTTAGGAAAGCTGGGGTAAGGGGCCCTTTAGGACCCCGCCGAGCGAACCCCCCCCACGTACCTCAAAGCCGGTTTTTTAAAAAAGTTTGGGCTGGGCCTTCAGGACCCCGTCGAGCGGGCCCCACAACCTACCTCAACGCCATTTTATATAAAGGTTTGGGCAGGGCCTTCAGGACCCCGCCGAGCGGACCACACCACGTACCTCAACGCCAGTTTATAAAAAAGTTTGGGCTGTGTCTTCAGGACCTTGCCGAGCGGGACACACAACCTACCTCAACGCCATTTTATAAGAAGGTTGTGGCAGGGCCTTCAGGACCCCGCCGAGCGGACCCATCCACCTACCTCAACGCAAGTTTATGAGATGGTTGGGGCAGGGCTTTCAGGACCCCGCCTAGCTGACCCCACCACCTACCTCAACGCAAGTTTATGAGATGGTTGGGGCAGGGCTTTCAGGACCCCGCCTAGCTGACCCCACCACCTACCTCAACGAAAGTTTGTAAGAAGGTTGGGGTTGGGCCTTCAAGACCCCGCCGAGCGGACCCCACCACCTACCTCAACGCCAGTGTATAAGAATCTTTTGGCAGGGTCTTCAGGGCCCCGCCGAGCGGACCCCACCACCTACTTCAACGAAAGTTTATAAGAAGGTTGGATTAGGGCCTTCAGGACTCCGCCTAGCGGACCCCACCACATACCTCAACGAAAGTTTATAAGAAGTTTGTTGCAGGGTCTTGAGGACCCCGCCGAGTGGACCCCACCACCTACTTCAAAGCTAGTTTATTAGAAGATTTGGGAAGGGCCTTCACGACCCCGCCGAGCGCACCCCACCACCTACCTCAACGTCAGTTTATAAGAAGGTTGGGTCAGTGCCTTCAGGACCCCGCCGAGAGAACCCCACCACGTACCTCAACGCCAGTTTATAAGAAGGTTGGGGCAGGGCCTTTAGGATCCCGCCGAACGGGCCCAACCACCTACCTAAACGTCAGTTTGAAAGAAGGTTGGGTAGGCCCTTCAGGACCCTGCTGAGCGGACCCCTCCACCTACCTCAACGCAAGTTTATAAGAAGGTTGGGATTGGGCCTTGAGGACCCCGCCGAGCTGAACCCACAACCTACATCAACGTCAGTGTATAAGAATGTTGTGGTAGGGTCTTCAGGACCCCGCCGAGCGGAACCCACAACCTACTTCAACGAAAGATTATAGGAAGGTTGGGGTAGGGCCTTCAGGACTCCGTCTAGCGGACCCCACCACCTACCTCAACGAAAGTTTATGAGAAGGTTGGATTAGGGCCTTCAGGACTCTCCGCCGAGCGGACCCCACTTCCTACCTCAACGAAAGTTTATAAGAAGGTTGTGGCAGGGTCTTCAGGACCCCGCCGAGCGGACCCATCCACCTACCTCAAGGCAAGTTTATAAAAAGATAGGGGCAGGGCCTTAAGGACCCCGCCGAGTGGACCCCACCACCTACCTCAACCTCTGTTTATAAGATAATGCAATTAGTGTTGTTGGGACAGGGCTTTCAGGACCCCGCCGAGCGCACCCCACCACCTACCTCAACGCCAGTGTACAAGAAGGTTGGGGTAGGGTCTTCAGGACCCCGCCCATCGGACCCCACCACCTACATCAACGATAATTTATAGGAAGGCTGAGGTAGGGCCTTCAGGACCCCGCCGAGCGGACCCCACCACGTACCTCAACGTTAGTTTATAAGAAAATTTGGGCAAGGCCTTCAGGACCCCGCCTAGAGGGCCCCACCACCTACCTAAACGACAGTTTATAAGAAGGTTGGGGTAGGGCCTTCAGGAACCCGCCGAGCGGACCCCTCCACCTACCTCAAAGCAAGTTTATGAGATGGTTGGGGCAAGGCCTTCAGGACCCCGCCGAGCGGACCCAACCACCTACCTCAACGAAAGTTTATAAGAAGGTTGGGGTTGGGCCTTCAGGACCCCGCAGAGCGAACCCCACCACCTACCTCAACGCCAGTGTATAAGAAGGTTGGGGTAGGGTCTTCAAGACCCCGCCGAGCGGACCCATCCACCTACCTCAAGCTAAGTTCATAAGAAGGTAGGGGCAGGGCCTTCAGGACCCCGCCGAGCGGACCCCACCACATTCCTCAACCTCAGTTTATAAGATAATACAATTAGTGTGGTTGGGACAGGGCCTTCAGGACCCCCCCGAGCGAACCCCACCACCTACCTCAACGCCAGTGTACAAAAAGGTTGGGGTAGGGTCTTCAGGACCCCGCTCATCGGACCCCACCACCTACATCAACGATAATTTATAGGAAAGCTGGGGTAGGGCCTTCAGGACCCCGCCTAGCTGACCCCACCACCTACCTCAACGAAAGTTTATAAGAAGGTTGGGGTTGGGCCTTCAAAACCCCGCCGAGCGGACCCCACCACCTACTTCAACGAAAGTTTATAGGAAGGTTGGGGTAGGGCCTTCAGGACTCCGCCGAGCGGACCCCACTTCCTACCTCAACGAAAGTTTGTAAGAAGGTTGGGGCAGGGTCTTCAGGACCCCGCCGAGCGGACCCCTCCACCTACCTCAAGGCAAGTTTATAAGAAGATTGGGGCAGGGGCTTCAGGACACCACAGAGCGGACCCCACCACCTACCTCAACCTGAGTTTATAAGATAATACAGTTAGTGAGGTTGGGTCAGGGCCTTCAGGACCCCGCCGAGCGGACCCCACCACCTACCTCAACGCCAGTGTACAAGAAGGTTGGGGTAGGGTCTTCAGGACCCCGCCCATCGGACCCCACCGCCTACATCAATGATAATTTATAGGAAGGCTGGGGTAGGGCCTTCTGGACCCAGCCGAGCGGTCCCCACCACCTTCCGCCACGCCAGTTTATAAGAAGGTTGGGTA
>NW_026464251.1:0-13917 GCF_026875155.1 Cherax quadricarinatus
CTTAAATTGCTCATTTAAGGGCACAGGGCACACATTTTAGTATATTATGATATTTAACTAAAGTTCTTTTTATAGTCAAATCAAGTGGAATATATTGTTGGGGGCCCTTTTTTAAAATTCTTGGTTTGGGCCTTGTGGATCCTTTGGGTGGCTCGGTGGTTGGTGGCTAAAGTCCCGTTTCCCACACACGGAGGGCCGGGTTCGATTCCGGCGGGTGGAAATTCCGACACGTTTCCTTACACCTATTGTCCTGTTCACCTAGCAGCAAATGTACCCGGGTGTTAGTCGACTGGTGTGGGTCGCATCCTGGGGGACAAGATTAAGGACCCCAATGGAAATAAGTTAGACAGTCCTCGATGACGCACTGACTTTCTTGGGTTATCCTGGGTGGCTAACCCTCCGGGGTTAAAAATCCGAACGAAATCTTATCTTATCTTATCTTAAGTACCAGGGTTCTGTCCCACCACAAGTGGAAACAGGGCATATTGCCCTACACCTCTTGCCCCTTTTCACTTGGCAGTAAATAGGTACCTGGGTGTTAGCCGACTGGTGTTGGTCACATTGTGGGAAAGAGAATCAAAGGACCCCAGTAGAAATAAGATATATGGCTTTACCGGCGTATCCTGGGTGACTAACCCCTAGAGTTAAGAAAATATTTACTGAGTTATGCTGAATGTCTAATCCTCTGGGTTGGACACCCAGGATAACCCAAGAAAGTAAGTGTGTCACTGGGGAGTGTCTGTCTTATTTTCATTGGAGGCCTTCAATCTTGTCCCCCAGGATGCAGCCTACACCAGTTGACTACTACCCGTGTTAGTTAATTAGTTAGTTAGTTAGTTGTTCGTCCGTCGATTCGACGAGGACCATCTAGTCATCCTGGGGTCGAAGTTGGTGGGTACGCAGATGACTTGTCAGGCCAATCCGCGTACGAAATGTTCTCTGGCAGTGTGGACAGGGAAGGGTGGCGGCATCGAGGGGTCTGATGGCTCTGGTCTTCCTCGCCTGCCTGCGCTGCTCAGCTAGTGAGATTCTGCTTGCCTCGCAGGATGTTGCCCCTTTCTGGACAACTGCTTGCCCAGTTCATTCTTGTCTGAGCTTTCAGCTTCACAACATAGTGTGGTGGTGTTGAAAGCTTCAGAGCAGTCTTATAGGATGCTTTATAGCGCTTTCTTTTGGCACCTTGGATGAGCGCTTTCCATGCGCCAGTTCGCCAAACAAGAGTTTCTTTGGCAGCCAGTGGCGTCTGTGCATGCGAGCAACGTGACCTGCCCAGCGAAGCTGTGTCTGCATTAGGATGGTGTAGATGTACGGCAGCCAGCTGTAGTCTGCACTTGTGTCTGGGATTTTATCTGCCATTTGGTGCAAGAATTTTTTGAGACGATGTGGTTGTGAAAGTGGTTCAACTTTCTGGCGTGAGTTTGTTTAGACAGTCCAGGTTTCGCAAGCCATAGAGAAGTGTGGTGAGGACTATGGCTCTGTACACCTTGATCTTGGTGCTTTGTGATGATGCCTCTTCGGTTCCATACTTCTTGTGGAGCCTGCGAAGGTGGCACTATGGCTTTGTCAAGTCTGCATTCACCTCATCATGCGGTGACAATGTTTCTAGAAAGGGGTACTGCCGAGGTAGGTGTATTTGTCTACAGCGTTACAGTCGCTGTGTTGGATGGTGATGTTTGGCTCAACATACGTCTTTTCCCGGAAGAGCTGGCTGGAGCATCACTTCAGTATTGTTGTACTGATTGTCAGCCCGAGTTGTTGCAGGCATCAGAAGAACTTTGTAACATGTGCTGCATTGGCTCGGCTTTCTGAAGCAGCATTGAGGGCGCAGTCATTCAGCAAATAGCAGGTCATTGATGGTGTCAGTTAGCAAGCCTTGGTTTTTGCTTTTTGAAGCCTCCTTGAGGTTGAAGACAGACCCATCTGTTCGGTACCTGATGCCGATTCCTGCCTGTTTTCTGTGTCTCCCTGAATGCGGTTGTAAAAAAAAAAAAAAAAATATAAATATGGGGCATGGCCGAGACATCAGGCTGCAACAGGGGGAGCAAGCACGCAGCCTTTGTTTCCTCCATTTGAGGACTGGATTGGTTTAGGAGTCTCTCCGTTGTCTTGGACTATGGCCAGCATTTCCATTTGAAGTTGGCGTATACGATGCAATAACCGTCTTTGGGCAGCCGTTTACTTTGCATGATTCTCCAAAGGCCCTCTCTACTCAACGGTGTCGAAGGCCTTGGTCGTCAAATCAACGTAGGTGGAGTACAAGTCGGTCGTTCTGTTATGACATTTCTCCTGTAGCTGTTGGCAGCGAACACCATGTCGTAGTCCCACGAGCTTTCGGAAGCCGCACTGGCTTTCAGGTAGGAGTCCTTACTCTAGATGTTCATTGGCCGATTGAGTAGACTCTAGCCAGTTATGCCTGCGATGGGAGCAGGGAGATACCACAAGGTGGGTTTGTTCGCATGCCTGGCGGTTTTTCTTTTCATTTGTAGAGCTACACGATGGAAGCATCTTTAGAGTCCTGAGAAACTGTCTCGTATGTCATACAAGCTGGAAAGAGTTGGGGAAGTTTCTCTACCAGTTGCCATTCCACCTTCTTTGTAGACTTCAGCTTGGATGGCGTCAGACCCCAGAAGCTTTGCCCACTGGACAGTTGACGTATTGCTTGCTGAGTCTCTCCAAAGTGGGGATGGATTCGGGTCTCGTTGGTCGGAATCTGAGGTAGACGTTTGATGGCTTCATCGTTGATGGGGGATGGACGGCTTCAAGCACGCTGTCAAAATGGTTCTGCCATCCTCTTAGAATTTTATTCCTTGTCTGTGAGCAGGTTGACCCATCTGCGCTGGGAAGGTGGTGATGTGCCAGAGGTGAGTTAGGGCCAGTAGATTTCTTTCAGGCCGTCAGAGAAAGTTCTTCCTATCATTTCTGTCTGCAAAGCCCTGAATTCTCGGCTTTGTTGCTTAGCCAAGAGTCTTGCATTTCACGCATTTTCGCTGGGTATTGCTGCGTATGTTTCTCAGGCATCTTGGTTTCGCTCTGATGACTATTGGGTCATTGATGTGGGCATGTAGGCCTTTCGTTTCTCTTCCTGCAGCTGCAGGAATTTCTGTGCCAGGTTTGTCGAACCAGTCACTTGTGCTTATCTGGTGACGGGTCCTAGACAATCCATGGCAGTGATGTTACTTACTGGTTGGTGAAATCCATGGACACTTCAATGTATGAGGCGAGTGTGTTGCTATCTAAGCCAACTGCATAAACTTTTTATAAGAGCTAGACATTAGGGTATTGCATGCCTGAGCAGATAGGATTGTGCCGTCTCTGAGAAAATTTTACTTATATTTGCTTTTATTTTTTTACTGCCTAATTGTTAACTGTTAATTCACATTACATATGAGGTCAAACGATATTACTATATTTCACTGCGTAATGGGTTCCTCATTTTGTACAGTACCCTATACATAACTACAGTGGAACCTCAGTTTCGTGATTATTTGTTCCAGAAAGTCTGCCGAAACGATTTGTACGAAATCTGAAGCAATATTTCCTAAGAAATAATGTAAATCAATTAATCCGGTTCCAGACACCGAAAATATAAACAAAAAATACATTTTTATAGAGAGTAACTAGAGTTTTACATATTGAAAACAATGAGAAATAAATATAAATGACTAATAAAATGGATAAAGTGAACATTTAACATCACTTTTACCTTTATTGAAGACTTGTTGTGTATGGAAGATGGCGAGGAGGGGAAAAGGGAGGAGGAGAGGGTATTGTTTGGAAGGGGAATCCCCCTCCATTAGGATTTCAGGTATCAAAGCCCTCTCTGGGGTTACTTCCCTTCTTTGTCTTTTACGGGCACTAGGACCAGCTTGAGAGTCACTGGAAAATGCAGACATGGCTTGCAACAGCTTTGTTAGGGTGATAATTCTCCACCAACTCTTCCACATCCTAGCTACATGATATTTAATGGTGTGCCCAGGGCCATATTACCATCGACTGGTGGTGACTGGGCCAGCACAGATTCATACACATTTTCTCTAATGCTGGAACAGAGAAAACATACTGTTTTCCCTCCGTCTGGCTAGCACACTTCCACAGTGTATAAACAATGCATGTTTACTTGCTATGTAATGTGTTTTCTTATATAATATTGAAGAAAATATCATAGATGGATTAATGAAAATGTCTCTATATAACCTAAAATAAGACATTTAATGTGCCCAAGAGTGATTATTATTATGTATTTGTATTATTACTATGGCCTTAAGACTAGAGGGACACTCTTAGTGAACAAGTAACAAAGGCATGTTTATATGCTATGTGTAACGTGTTTCTTATATAATTTTGAAGAAAATATCAAAAGATGGATTAATGAAAACGTCTATATTAACTTAAAATAAGACATTTAACCCTTTCAGGGTCCGTCCCGTAGATCTACGGGTTTACATTCAGGGTCCAAACCGTAGATCTACGTCATGAGCTCAGCTCACTCTGATAAACTGTGAGTGGTACACTTGGGCCTAGATATGAGAAAAATACATCTATGTGGTATGTGTGCACCACAAAAAACAAATCCTGCAGCACACTGTGTATAAGAGAAAAAAAACTGAAACCAAGATTTTCGATTAAAACAGCACTTTGCAGTGTTTTTTCGTATGTTTTTTATAGTTGAAATTTGCAATTTCTTGGTCTCATTTGATAGAAGGAAGACATATTACAGAAATAGAGATGATTTTGTTTGGGTTTTAGCACTGAAAATGGCTGAAACTGAGCTCAAAGTAGCGGAAATGTTAAATTTTTGCAGATGTTCAAGAGTAAACAAACGACCTCACACTCTAATACACGCCAGCTGGGGGGTCTAATATACTTTCACAAATGTGGTGATGATATTTATATAATTATTACAATATTGTACAACAGCAAATCTTCTATTTTTTGGTGTGAATAAAAATTCATTATGTGAAAAAAAAAATAAAAAGGGGGGTTTATTTGTAACTAATGAACAGAGGAAAATGTTATTTTAGTGCCAGGAATGCCTACATTGTTTATTCTGGATGCTCTTTTGAAATTGGAATATTTTTGAACTTTGTGTTAAATTGGCCAATTACCAAATTTTCCAATCACTTTATTTTGTAGTTGAAACATTTTTGACTTGGCGATTTCTTGTGCTCAATCGATAGAAAGAAGTAATACTAGTAAAATAGCTAAGAATTTGGTCGCCCTGAAATGATGAAATTTGGCCTAAAATGGGAGTCAAAGTGGGCAAAATCGCCGATTCGTAAATATCGCTGACAATCAAAATTCGCAAGAGCATAATTTCCCATCAATTTCCATCAAATTTCATACTTTTTGTTTATTACCTTCACAGAAAGATTCTCTACCTTTTCCCATAAGAAAAATAACAAATTTTTTTGGAAAATTCTTGGAACACTGGGGCACCACTTCAGATTTTGGCCCCTTGGACCCTAAAGGGGGTTAATGTGCCCAAAAGTGATTATTATTACGTGCTAGTCTCACGAACGTATGAGCAGCCGAGGCGACGCGTCTGGTACAGACAATTTCCGAGGGGATGTACAAAACCCCGGGGTAAAAATTCACCGGAAAAAGGGGCAAAATCTGAATTGTAACGATATCAGACCGGACGAAACCGGGGTTCCACTGGATAATGAGAACCTTCAGAACTAGGGATGCCAAGCCCATGATGACACCTTCAGGTCCTTGTTCTATCTAGGCTGGAATATTGCTGCACACTAACAGCACCTTTCAAGGCAGGTGAAATTGCTGACCTAGAAAATGTACAGAGAACCTTCACAGCACGCATAATGGAGATAAAAACACCTCAATTACTGGGAGCTCTTGAAGTTCCTGAACCTGTACAGTAGGGCCCGCTTTACGGTGTTTTGTTTTACAGCATTCTCCCTAATACGGTCATTTCAAATTTTGACCAAAACTCGCAAATACGGCTCCCCCACCTGACTTTCTAATACGGTCACCACGCCCCACCCGGGTTTCTTTACATTCTCTGTGAGATCCGTAAGCACTAAGTCTTCTCCCATTATGTCTGGAAACTCCAAAAATTCAAGTGTTTTAAATTTAAAAGTTATTTTAATATATAACTGATAATTATACTTATGTACAGTGGACCCTCGCCTAATGAACGAAACGCATAACGTTAAATCCGGCTAGCAATACTTTTTAAACGCCAAAATTTTCCCTTTTGGCTAGCGCTAAAAAACTCGCCCAACGCATTCGTTCCGTTCGAGACGCGTAAACTTGCGGCCTGAGCGCGCCTCACTTGCCCCCGTGGGGGCCCCAGTGTTTACAAGCCAGCCACCGCGGTCGAATCAAACATACAATCGGAACATTTCATATTATCACACCGTTTTTAGTGATTGCAACCTGCCAAATAAGTCACCATGGGCCCCAAGAAAGCTTCTAGTCCCAAAACCCTACAGCAAAAAGGTGAGAATTACTGTGGATATGAAGAAAGAGATCATTGCTAAGTATGAAAGTGAAGTGCGTGTCTCCCGAGCTGGCCAGGTTGTTACACAAAACCCCAATCAACCATCGCAACAATGTGGCCAAGAAAGCGGCAATCAAGGAAGCTGTTCTTGCCAAAGGTGCAACTTTTTTTTCGAAATAGAGATCACAAGTGATAGAAGATGTTGAGAGACTGTTTTTGGTGTGGATAAACAAAAAACAGATAGCAGGAGATAGCATCTCTCAAGCAATCATAGTGAAAAGGCTAGGAAGTTACATGACGATTTAATTAGAAAAATGCCTGCAACTAGGGGTGATGTGAGTGAATTTAAGGCCAGCAAAGGTTGGTTTGAGAGATTTAAGAATCGTAGTGCATACATAGTGTGATAAGGCATGGTGAGACTGCCAGTTCGGACCAAAAAGCAGCTGAAAAATATGTGAAGGAATTCAAGGAGTACTTTAAGACAGTGAAGAATTGAAACCTGAAAAAAGGGGTTTAATTGTGACGAAACAGGCCTGTTTTGGAAGAAAATGCCAAGCAGGACCTACATTACTCAGGAGGAAAAAGGCACTCCCAGGACATAAGCCTATGAAAGACAGGCTTACTCTGTTGAATGTGTGCTAATGCTAGTGGTGATTGCAAAGTAAGCCTTTATTGGTGTATTACTCTGAAACTCCCAGAGTGTTCAGGAAAACAATGTCCTCAAAGGCTAATTTGTGTGTGATGTGGAGGGCAAACAGTAAGGCAGGGTCACTAGAGACCTTTTCGATGACTGGTTACACCATGGCATTTGCCCCCACTGGGGAAAATTTAAACCTCCTGGAAAATAAATTGGACCTTAAGTGCCTCCTAGAATTAACAATGCTCCTGTCATCCTTCAGACGGGGCAGAGCGACTTTCGGGGGACATGAGCTTCATTAAGGTCAAGTTTTTGCCTCCTAATACCACTCCTCTCCTCACCCCATGGACCAGCAAGTCATTGCAAACTTCAAAAAACTCTACACAAAAGCTATTTTTGAAAGGTGCTTTGTAGTGACCACAGAAACTCAGTTGACTCAAGAGAGTTTTTGGAGAGATCACTTTAGCATCCTCAATTGTGTAAAAAATTATAGGTAAGGCTTGGGAGGAAGTGACTAAGAGGACCTTAGAACTCTGCTTTGGAAGAAACTGTGGCCAGAATGTGTAACAAAAGGGATCTTGAAGGATTTAGGGTAACCCTGAGAAGCCCATGCCAGTTGTGGAATCAATTGTGCATTGGGGAAGTCCTTGGGGTTGGAGGTTAGTGGGGGAGGATGTGGAAGAGTTGGTGGAGGAGGACAATGTGAACTAACCACTGATGAGCTGCTCCGGAGGGGGGGATAGAGAAATTTAGAAAGTTGCCTACTTCAAGATTAAAGGGAAATGTGTGCAATGTGGCTTAAGTGCAAAACCTTTTTTTATGAAAATCACCCTCACACATCTATTGCAAGCCGTGCTATTACTATTACACTGACAATGTTTTTGAAACACTTTGGGTTTGTCATAAAGGAACGGGGAAATACAGGCCTCTATGGACAGATATGGTTTTGCGACAGAGGGTCCAGTGACTCCCCAAGCTGGTCCTAGTCGCATTAAAAGAAGAAGGGAAGTAAAACCCCGGAAAAGGACTTGACATCTCAAGTCCTAATGGAAGGGGATTCCCCTTCTAAACATTAACACCATCCACCCCTCTCCCCCCCTCCCATCCCATCAGTCATCACCAGATCTTCAATAAAGGTAAGTGTCATGTAATTGTACATGTCTTCTTTAGTTGTGTGTATTAAAATTAATATTTCCATGTGGTAAAAATTTTTTTTCATACTTTGGAGTGTCAGGAACGGATTAATTTGATTTCCATTATTTCTTATGGGGAAAATTAATTCGGCTAACGATAATTTCGCCTAACTTGAGCTCTCAGGAACGGATTAATATCGTTAGGCGAGGGTCCACTGTATACCTGTACCTAAATAAACTTACATACTGTGCTGGGGTGCAGGTACACATTAAAATCATTAAGTGCTTTTATCTCAGACGTCATAATTTGTAATGATAATACATTTGGGAACTCAAAAACGAACTTAATCCGTTCCGGAGCTAGTTCTAAATTCGAAAAGTCTGAAATTCGAAGCAATATTTCCCATAAGAAATAATGGAAATCAATTAATCCATTCCAGAAACCCAAAAATATTTACACAAAAAATACATTTATAGAGATTAAATTTCAGTTTAAAATACAACAGATACAAAAGTTTTAATTATGTATAGTAATACTTATAAATAATATTTTACTTACCTTTTTTGAAATTGGTGATGGCATCTGGAAGATAGGGAGGAGGAGAGAGGGAGTTGGGGTTAGTGTTTGGAAGGAGAATCTCCCCCCCTGAGGACTTCAGGTAAAGCCCTCTCTGGGGGTTACTTCCCCTTTTCTGTCTTTTAATGCCAAAAGGACCAGCTTGAAGTCACTGGACCCCTGTCTCACAAAATAACTGTCCACAGTCCTCTGTTTTCTGGCACCTCTTTAACATTTCCCTAAAATGGGACATGGTTCTGTCACCCGAACTTGTTGCAAAGATGGCTTGTTTCAGCTTGCTCAGGGTGGTAATTTTGCACAAACATTTGGAATCATTCCACTTGGCACAAATCCCTTAATCTTTGAAGAAGGCACCTCATCCACTCCCTATATTAACACCTTTTGCAACATCAAACTTCCTTGATTTTTCTTTCTTTGCCAGGATAAACCGATGGTCGACTTGTTTTTCCCTACGCCCTGGCACACTCAACAAGTCTCACACCACCTCATACTTCTTTATTATTTCCTTCTTTACATCTATGTGTTTTTTCACTTTCTTTACCACGGGGTACCACTGGCAAGTTTCTTTTGGGGCCCATGGCAGCTTATTTCACATTCCCACAAGCACTAAACACAACGAAATAATCGTAAAATGTTGAATGAGAGCGCAGGTTTAGTGTTCACTCAAGCATAAACAAAGCTAAGACTGCTTTACGGCACCTGCACGGGGACGCGGACAGAGTGGGCGGCAGACAGGCCCCCTACCCAGCAGTCCGAAAATAGGGGCGCGTTCGATAATAGGGACCAGTTTGTCCCAAAAGATGGTCCTATTTTTGAAACGTTCGATGTGTGATACGTTCGATTTTGGGGGTTCCACTGTAATAAACACCGAGTCTCATTTAAAAAAGTTGTATATTACGTTAATATACACATTTTCATTAATCCATCTATGATATTTTTTCAAAATTATATAATAAACACGATGCATAACATAAAAAGATGATAAATCACCCCACAGTAGAATAAATAAACATAAATATGAGATGTGGGAGCCAGACAAAATTGCACAAAGGACGCCATATTAGAAATGATTATAATAATAATAATCACCCAGTCTCATTAAATGTCGTATATTTCGTTAATGTACACATTTTCATTAATCTATCCATGATATTTTTTTCAAAATTATGTAATAAACACGATACATAACATAAAAAGATGATAAATACACCCACAATAGAATAAATAAACATAAATGTGAGATGTCATAGCCAGATAACTTGTACAAGTGACGGCAAGAATAACATTTTTTCTAGTCTAACATAAGAGAAAATGTGTTACTGGGGGTAACTGTGAAAATTATTCCTTTTTTATGTATGTAAGTAAATTATTCAAGTAAAACACAAATACATTACATAGATTTTTCATACATAACAGCACATGTGTAGAGAACCTAGGATAACCAAAAAGTAGACGAGTGACTTATTTCCATTGCCTTCACTCAGAGCATTTCTTCAGACATGGTGTTACAGAGAAGGGGAGTGTTTTTCTTTTTTTATTCTCCGTATCAATGTAAACAACTTTCAAAATGTAACTTGTACACAAACCCAGACGGGCACTTTGTTTACAAATTTACGTTCGCCTGGTTTTTTTTACATAACTCTGGGCGCCGCCTCCCATGTACTCATTCCTCTCTCTCTCTTTTATTCGTTTTATCTCTTTATCACCCGACCCTACATTAAGACACAAATTTTTTTAAGGTAAGAATGAGTGAACTGAAACCTTTATTGCTCGGTTTTTATATGTAATAGAATTATGTGTAGGGGGGGGGCCGGTATGGTAGCCTGGTGACTACCATACATACCACATTGTTTTCTATAATAAAACTACTCATCCCCCTAGATTAAGACTACAAAATTTTAAAGGGTAAGTAATGAGTAAACGTTTTGGGGCATTTTACCGCTCCTGGAGCTTAAATGTAATAAAAATTAGTGTAGGTGGGGGGGGCCGGGATGGTACCCGGGCTACTACCATACATACCAACTTGATTTTTTAAAATAAATACACTTGTCTCACCCGTTTAAGACAAAAAATATTTTAAGGAAGAATGAGTGCACTACCTGGAGTTTACCTAGAGATTTCCCGGGGGGTCAACGCCCCCGGGGCCCCGGGTCTGTACCAGGGCCCCCTGGGGGATCAGAGCCCGATCAACCAGGCTGTTTTCGCTGGGTGCACCAAACCAACTACCCCACAGCCCGGGTGATCGGGGAACCACTTAGGTGCTTGTCCATGCCACCCTAAAAGACTGCCAGGGGTCTTTTGGTAACCCCCTTATTATGCGGGAAAGGGCAGTTGAACAGCTGGGGGCCCCTGACACTTATTGTATGGTCTTTTACTGCTAGTGACACCCCGCTTTCTTTGGGGGGGATGTTGCATCTTTCCCCAAAGTTTTTTGTTTTCATATGATGATTTTCGTGTGCAAGTTCGGTACAGTCCCCTGGGTTTTTCCAGGTGTAAATAATCATGTACTCTCCCCCCGGGTTTTCCAAAAAACGGGGGTTCGGGAACCTCAAGCACTCCAGTAATTAGGTTTTTATCCCCTTTAGCGCCCGTGAAGGTTCTCTGTACTTTTTTCTGGGTCAGCAATTTCACCTCCCTTTAAAAGGTGCTTTTATGGCAGCAATTTCCACCAAAGATAGAACAAGTGCCTGATAGTGTCATCAGGGGTTTGGGCTTTTCCTAGTTTTAAAGGGTTCTCATTATCCATCCTGTCATTTTCGCAATGCGATATACAAGTTATGGTCCTTGAAGGTGAATCCTCCGACATTCACTCCCGGTCTTTGACGTTGGGTTTTCGCCTTTTTTGTGGCCAGAATTGTTTTGTACTCTGATGAAGTTTTAAATTTTCCTCGTTTTTTACCATATCGAGAATTGAAATTTCCATCATTGAATTTCATATTGTTTTCGGGCAGCCCCGAAAGATTTGGTTGATGTCCCCTGTGCCTTGCAGTGTCTGCAATGGAAGACACTGTCAGCAGATTCGGGTGTCATCTGAAAAGGGAAAGACACGGTGCTGTGGCTGAAAACCTTGTCATAAAATAGAGATGAGGAACAAGAGGGGAGCGGAAACTGTGCCTTGTGGAACGAGCTTTTTACCGTAGCTGCCTCGGGCTTTACTCTGTTGACTACTACTCTCTGTGTTCTGTTAGTGAGGAAATATAGATCCATCGACCGACTTTTCCTGTTATTCCTTTAGCACGCATTTTGTGCGCTATTACGCCATGGTCACACTTGTCGAAGGCTTTTGCAAAGTCTGTATATATTACATCTGCATTCTTTTTGTCTTCTAGTGTAAGCCATAGCTCCGTGTCTTTCTTTGTAATGACACTGGATTACCATGGCAGTGACCTCCATTGAAGACACCACAAGACTTCAAGCAGACATCAACCAAAGCTTCAAATGGGCCACTCAAAACAATATGAAGTTCAATGAGGAGAAATTTCAATTACTCAGATACGGGAAAATTGAGAAAATTAAAAATGTATCAGGGTATATGAGAAATTCTAACCATACAACAGAGCGAAAAAGTAATGTGAAGGACCTGGAAGTGATAATATCAGAGGATCTCACCTTCAAAGACCACAACAATGTATCTACCTCATCTGCTAGGAAAATGTTAGGATGGATAATGAGAACATTCAAAGCTAGGGATGCCAAGCCCATGATAATTCTCTTCAAATCACTTGTGCTCTCTTAAGCTGGAATACTGCTGTACAATAATGGCCTCCTTCAAGTCTGGCGACATTGCAGACCTGGGAGTGTACCAAGAACTTTCACAGCACACATAAGTACAATAAGGCACCTAAATTACTGGGAACGGTTGAAGGTCCTTGATCTGTATTCCCTCGAATGCAGGTGAGAGAGATACATGATAATATACACTTGGAAGGTCCTGGAGGGATTGGTACCAAACCTGCACACAAAAATCACTCCCTATGAAAGCAAAAGACTCGGCAAGAGATGCAACATTCCCCTGATGAAAAGCAGGGGCGCCACAAGTACATTGAGAGACAACACAATAAGTGCCTGCAACCCAAGACTGTTCAACTACCTCCCAGCATACGTGAGGGGGGATTACCAGTAGACCCCTCGCTGTCTTTAAGAAGGCACTGGACAGGCACCTAAAGTCAGTACCTGACCAACCGGGTTGTGGTTTCATACGTCAGCTTGTGTGCAGCCAGCAGTAACAGCCTGGTTGATCAGACCCTGAACCACCATGAAGCCTGATCTCAGACCAAGCGTGGGGGCATTGACCCCCAAAACCCCTCCAGTAAATGTATATACATACATGCATTATTGTGCATCCAAAATATTTCAATCAAACAAAATATTATTACAGAATGGAAAAAATTTGTGTGCTAATAATATGTGCAGGGTTTTGATAGCAAATTTAATTAAATATTTCAATGCTAGTGTCTTTTTTCCATTTTTTAATTTTTTTGCAGAATGTCTTTGTCTACATCATGGCTTCTCTTACCTGTAGTCGAAGTTTTGTGGGCATCAGCTAAATCAAACATTAATTGTCATCGAGCTAGTAAGCACGCATTGGACGACTGACATATACACGCAATAACCAACAATATTAGTACAAAGTGATGGTCGACTCTAAACATTAGATACCATGAACCACGAAAAATAATTTAAAGGGATTTGGTCTTGCCTCTGTTTGTAAATTTAAAACTTATTTCATTAGCGAGTGGTTCAATTTTGCAAGATTGGCTTGTATATTTTTGTAAGAAAATTACTTAACACGGTATTTACATTCCTGAAAATGCTGTGCTAGTAAAAACCATGTTCGATGAACTGAAGAACTTATGGGGAAAATAGGGTTATGTTCTGAGAGCCCCCAAAAAAAGCCAAACAACTTTTTTTAGGCCTCCACCTCTTACACAATAAAAATGAAATGTAATTGTTTGTTCATTTTTTTTGATGTATTATGTGTTTTTTCTGCTTAAGACAAAAAAATGTAACAAAAAATAATTTTTTTACCTTAAATGTGGGTGGGTGGGTTTGTGGTGATTTTGGAGAGTTACTGGGCCCTACTGGTTAAGGGGGGGGAAATTTGGAGAAT
>NW_026464252.1:0-14728 GCF_026875155.1 Cherax quadricarinatus
TACTTAGATAAAGAAAATTTGGATATCACATTGGAGAGAGGGAGTATGGAAAGAAGTGAATGTTTCAGATATTTGGGAGTTGATGTGTCAGCAGATGGGTTTACAAAGGATGAGGTTAACCATAGAATTGATGAAGGAAAAAAGATGAGTGGTGTGTTGAGGTATACATGGAGGCAAAAAAATGTTATCCATGGAGGCAAAGAAGGGAATGTATGAAAGTATAGTGGTACCAGCTTTCTTATATGGGTGTGAAGCTTGGGTTGTAAATGCTGCAACGAGGAGGCGGTTGGAGGCAGTGGAGATGTCCTGTCTAAGGGCAATGTGTGGTGTAAATATTATGCAGAAAATTCGGAGTGTGGAAATTAGAAGGTGTGAGTTAATAAAAGTATTAGTCAGAGGGCTGAAGAGGGTTGTTGAGGTGGGTTTGGTCATTTAGAGAGAATGGATCGAAGTAGAATGACATGGAGCGTATAAATATGTAGGGGAGGAAGGTGGGGTAGGGGTCATCCTCGAAAATGTTGGAGGGAGGGGGTAAAGGAGGTTTTGTGGGCGAGGGCTTGACTTCCAGCAAGCATACATGAGCGTGTTAGATAGTGAATGGAGACAAATGGTTTTTGGGACCTGACGAGCTGTTGGAGCATGAGCAGGGTAATGTTTAGTGAAGGGATTCAGGGAAACCAGTTATTTTTATATAGCCAGACTTGAATACTGAAATGGAATACATGCCTGCACTTTAACGAGAGATTTGGGATATGCAGTTTGGAAGGATATGTTATATATCTTTATATATGCTTCTAAACTGTTGTATCTAGGCACCTCTGCAAAAACAGTGATTATGTATGAGTGAGGTGAAAGTGTTGAATGATGATTAAAGTATTTTCTTTTTGGGGATTTTTTCTTTCTTTTTGGTCATGCTGCCTCGGTGGGAGACGACTGACTTGTTGAAAAAAAAAAATACTGTATTTATATTGTGATGACAATTCGCCATCAAGTGCCTTTGATTAAATACAGCTGGTAATTGTAGACACTACCCTTCCATACAAAGTAGTAAGCATGAGCTTGAGTGACCCTTAACACCACCCACAACAAATCACTCGTACTATCAGTTTAATAATTCTTGTCTGCAGTAGGGTAAAAACTGACAAGAAAGAGTTATGTGTTACCTTCAAATCCTTGCTCTTTTCCCTTGTTGCTACAGAAGTGTGTAGGTGTGGTTGATATGGTGCTTATGTATTTTAAGAACCTCATGTGGCCTCTGCCTCCACTACATATTTAACAATTGTGTAAATGCAGTTAGAGTAATAACTATTTAAAGCACAAGAATTTTGTAATTAGTGTAATTACAAGTACCATCCGACTTATGACCAAGCTTGGTTCTGACCAACTGGTTGTAAGTCAAAATGGACGTAAGTCGAACCTTTGAAAATTGCCGACATACTGGTAGGGCATAATGTCAAACCTTTGCTATATAAACTACCTACATAGTACTGTAATGTAATGTATAATCATTATTTCATTTTACCATAATGTAACTATTGATATATTTAATCATTTATGTACTGTATATTATGTATACATGGTAGTGGACTGTATTGTAAATTTTACATCTCATAGAGTATCATATGTTCCTGTTATCTTTAAGTATTTCGACACAGTGGAATGGGAGAATACCACTGGTAGTGTCATCCTGCCAGAATGTGATGCTTCGTACCTGTGTGTATGATGCATCGTACCTGTGTGTATGATGCTTCGTACCTGTGTGTATGATGCATCGTACTGTGTGTATGATGGATCGTACCTGTGTGTATGATGCTTTGTACCTGTGTATAACCTATGCTCTAAGTAATGAAAACGACTCTGGAACATGTGTAATACATATTCGGCTGGCTGGCTGGCTATCAGGCCAGCCAGTAGGTGGGTGAGTGGTTGGTTGGTGGTTTGGTTAGCTGGCCTGCTGCATGGCTGACTGAATTTGGCTGTCAGTCCATCTGTATCTGTCTCTTCTCTGTTTCTTCTCACAGGTTCACCATTAGTAAAATAATCATATACATGTATAGTGTAAATTATCTAGATAACCCAGAAATATCCCAGACAAAGTGCTATACAGTGGATCTGTACTCCAGTTCCCTAAAATTAATAATAATAATAAATATTATTATTATTACAATAATACATATGCATTAATAATATTATATTAATAAAATATAATAATGTTCACTCATAACCTACTTTAAATTATCGTGTATCCTTAATTAGAGTGAGAGGTGAGTAAATAAGATTAAATGAATGAAGTGAGAGATAGGAATGAGTGTGTAGAAGGTTTGCGATTTTTGTAAAGAAACTATTGTTGTTGCGACCAGCCCGGACACGAATGGTTTTTGTTCAACTCTTGCTGCCAAGCCAACTGGAAAAACATCTCCATATGTATGTTAATTAACATGTTTATATGTTATGTATCATGTTATTTATATAATATTGAAAAAAAATCATAGATGGATTATCAAAATGGTCTATACAATGGACCCCCGCAGAACGATTACCTCCGAATGTGACCCAATTATGTAAGTGTATTTTATGTAAGTGCGTTTGTACGTGTATGTTTGGGGTCTGAAATGACTAATCTACTTCACAATATTTCTTATGAGGAAACAATTCGGTCAAGTACAGGCACCTGAACCACTTCTGGAGTGAAAAAATATCGTTAACCTACCACGGGTCCACTGTATTAACAATTTCAATATACTAAATATTTAATGCACCTCAGACTGATTATTATTGTGTGTTATTATCAGTATTAATATATGAACTGTCAAGACCAAACACCTCTAATGATTTTTATGTGTATCCTTGCACACCAGCACAGGTGCAAGATGTGGAGTTATAAAACAGTTAGGTTCATATCTTATTCATTCCTAGATGTATATCAGGTTTTTATGTTATTTATATTATTTTAATTATGTCATGTTAGTGATTTCGATAGATAAATAAGCTGTAGAGCTGATATTAAGCGTCTATTGAAGAGTACAACCTCTTGCCTTCATGTGTAATACCTGTTGGTTCATGAGAACAGAGAGACAAGCCAGACAGACACAGGAAAACATAGATAAACAGATACAGACTAATACAGTGATACAGACCAGGTTTATGTGCGACAGTGTATTCAATTAAGAAGCTCGAGAGTAAAGAGCCTTTCTTGCCACAATTTCCAATGCAAGATTCAGACTTCGTCTTAGGGCCATGGTGAAATTCACTGTCCAGTTAGTACAGTTAATACAGTATGAGCTGCTGCTACAAACTGAGCTGCCTGCATGGTGCGCATTGCTGCCACTAGTATCATAAATATTGTACAGCAGTACACAGCCAGCCCAGCCGTCTGCCAGATGCATGGTTTTAAGTCGATGGACGTATGTCGAGCAGGTCATAAGTCGGGATGGTAGGTGTAGTTTGTTACTCATAACACCAATTCCCCATTCCTCCTAGCCACAATTTTTTTCTAGAAATCCATTAGTTCCTGCCGCCTCCAACATCCAGTATTTTACCTTCTGGTGCCATGATTAACATTCAAGAACGATACTGAGAATAATGATACAAAGAAAATAAAAACACAAATTAGTGGTCACAATGGCCACTGTGTCTGCTGTTTTGAAATGCTCTCCATATCACTACACAATTGTCTTATTTAATAACTACTTATCAGTCATTATAATCAACAAGATGTGTAATTAAGCTTTACACTACCATGGTGCACAGCCACTTCAAACAGACCCATTAACCACCAGACCCACTTGAACAACAATTTCGACCACAATTTTTTAGAAATTGTTAAGTTTCATTGTAATTGTCTTCTTGGCACTGTCAGTCATCACTTTATTAATTTGATTACCATCATTATTATTAAGAGACAAGACTGTGTGATATAATCAAAATAGACTGACAACCAGAGAGGAAACTCTGTATAGTATGTGTCCAGACAAATTAGTTTGTATACATCAAGCAGTAATACAGGTCTGCCCACACTAAAACAATAGTTTCAACCCAAGGCCTGTGTGTAGGGAAACTCTCAATGACAGTAATGGAGTGTCTATGTAAAGTAACCTTATTTGTTCCCAATCTTTCTTCACATCATGTTACTTTTCATAAAGGTGCCTGTTTTTAGAATGTATCACCTGCAATATGAGAGGAATATACTGTGTATACACAGTAATGTTTAACCCTTGGACTGTCGCAACCAACCCCCAATCCTGAGAGTCTCCTGTGTCGCAAAGTTAAAAAAAGAATTAGTTTTGTTTCCCTATGAAATGATAGAGAATCATTTCCCTGATTGTAATGACGGAATTATGCTCTCGCGAAGCTAGCGACCTCGGCGTTGTTTACAAATCGCAATTTTCGCCCACTTTGAGCCCTATTTTCGGCTAATTTCCTTAGTTCCAGTCGCCCAAACTCATTAGCTATTTCTTTAGAACTCCATTTTTTATATCGTTTAGTACAGAAACGTGCCCATTTACCGATTTCAACTACCTAATAATGTGGTCAGAAATTTGCAATTTGGACAATTTCACGAAACTAAAAAATATGACAATTTCAAAATAAGGTCCAGAATGAACGAATGCAGACATTCCTGCTCTAAAATAACAATTTCTTTGTTCATCAGTCTGTCTCCAGGCCCCTCTGATATTACACCTTGCTTCTATTTGAATTTTTATCAAAGACAAAAAATAGAAACTTACTATAATGCAGACTACTGCAATACTGTAATAAGTTTGTATAAAATAACATCAACCCATTCATGACTGCATATTAGAGATGTGGCTAGTTGGACATTTATTGGACAATTGGCATCATTTGTTTACTTTTGAACTTTGGCAAAAATCAAACATTTCCCTAACTATTGAGCTCCATATTCTAGGTTCTTTTTATAGTAAAATCAAACAAAATCACCTCTATTTCTATAATTAAATGTTTCCATTTTATCAAATGAGACCCAAGAAAACGAGAATACAACCAAAAATACTATAAACGAAAATAACCACAAAGTCGCATTAAAATTAAACAACACAGTCAGAGTTTTTTTTTTCATCATTAGTGCACTGCGTCTCCAGGATTTTTTTATATGGTGCACACTGCCCACACAGACCAATCTCTGACATGTGGGCCTCCCAGCTTTCTCCTGCTTGATTTGAAAGCCGCTAGAATTTACGAGCATAGTTATACGGTCAAAACACGGTACCGCTTCGTAAGAGACGTATAATATAACGGCCGTGACAGTCAAAGTTTAAGTAGCTAGAATACCTCTAAATATCTAATTTGTCTTTAATGTTTTCTGCATGATACTTATATTACAACATAGTCTTACAGTGTCTGGAGGAAGATGAGCATTTGTCCAATTGTGTATTTACATTTTATTTTGCTGTAATGTAAATTTCAGATTTTTAACAGTTTATATTTTAATAGGTTATGTTGTGAGTGGAGCCCATGGATGGAAGGATGTAAGACATACCAAGACGGTCTCAGACATCACAGAGAGGTCACAGTGTCTTCTTACCGTATACTCCACTTCAAAACACTATACCGGTATCGTCCTTTTTGGAATGTGATCTACACAAATTTCATATTCAGCCTTTGTCTGATGAGACTTGGATCCCTGTAAATTCTGTAGTCTACCTTTGCCCCCTTAGCTCTGAATAATATCAGTATTAATAACAATTATATTGTTGGAAATATATTTTTGAAATAATTTCAACTAGTTTTATGAAAATTATTAAGATTGATGCGGTTTTGTTATTTTTAATGCAGCTGTCAATTAATATAAACATTTATGATAACAGGGGAAATAAATGTAAATTTGTAAAGGGTACATAATATGACCAAGTTTTTTTATGCTGTTTATCAATGATTCAAACAACTTGACTTTCTGTTTGTAAATTAATACAGTACACTGTGTTAGTCTTCTACCTTGAGTCGGCAGTACATTGACTGCTAGTTCATTTTTTGATGGTTGTCATTTTTGTTTAGTGTATATATTTAGGTAAAAATATACTGTATCTAAGAAATGAAAAAAAAAATAGTTCCTTCATTTCTTGTACAGCTTTATTATAATTTTAAAGAATTTTTGTTTTTGTTTATTGTATGAAATGTTTTATTACTTTTAATATATGTTTTATTTGGTTACCATTAGACCTGTTCAATTTAATAGATACCATAACTTTCATGGTAATGTATCAAGGAATTATATAAAGTGCTTAATGGTAACCCGTCCCTACAAGTTTCATTTCCACTAAGTTGTTTAGTTTAAAACTAGATTCCTCATCCTAGAGCATGAGTGCTTTAGTTCATTTGTCTAGTCACATAACACAAGAAAGCTCTTTGATTATTTTGTAAAAGAATTGTAATTATTGTCATTTCCATAAAGAATATGAATGTCTTAAAAGACTTGTAGTTTTTTAACCATCTTATCTATCAGTAATCTAACTTACAAAACAGGCAATTGAGGTGGATTATTATAATATTATAAATCAAAAGAAGCGCTAAGCCACAAGGACGATACAGCGGCTGCAGGGCAGAAGAAGCGAAGGCATCAGGTGGTAAAAGGGAGATGGATGAGTAATAGGTTACTGGATAACAGCGGGGTAGTGGATGTGAAAGGGTTAAAGGACAAGCAAGAGACTGAACTAGAAAGGGCTGAGGGAGTGCGAAAAGTTATCATCAGAGTTTTGTGAGTAAATCAGTCGTTTCAATAGTCGAATGAGAGAGTCAGGATTAAAGGAGGGTCAACAGCAAGAAGGGAAGGTAAAGAGAAGAGTATAGAACGAAGACGGACGTTGGAGGTAAAATCTGCGTGCTCGATGATAGAGATGGCAGTCTAACAGAATGTGGGTCTAGATCAAAACTGGAACTTGACACTGCTCACAGAGAGGAAACAGGGTCCTCTCCATGAGATACCCATGAGTAAGACGAGTGTGGCCACTGCGAAGGAGGGAGAGAGTGGTCTCCCACCTCGCACTATGACAAGAAACGGCCATAACCTAGCTCGGTTTTAATATAATGAAGTTTGTTACCGAGCTGAGTTGACCAACGTTTTTGCCCAACTGGTGCGAAGGTGGGTAGCTATTGCAGCAAAAATTCCAGAAATGAAGACGTTGGGAACACCACGATAGTAAATTGGTAGGTCAATGTAACTGCTGACTACGCGCAGCAGTGTCTACCTGTCATTGCCCTTAACGTCGTACATGACCAGGACCCAACAAAAACAATATCTTTATGTTTTGGTAGACATATGGCGTAGCCAAAGTTGGATAACGGAGAACTAGGGGATGAGATGTATCAAATTTCCGTATAGCCTGTAGAGCACTAAGGGAGTCCCTGAGACTACTTACAAATGAATGGACACAGGCATAGAAGCCGATACAATAAGTACTCTGCAAGAAAGGCTATAGACAGTTCAGCAGTAAAAATGCTAGCTGAAGATAGTAAATGCCCCCAGTACGACGCTGTCCGGGAAACTCTGCTGCTAACCGGACGCCGTCTGAAGACTTAGAGCCATCTGTGTACACAGCGGTGGCAGAGAATGGGAGTTGAAGTGATCAAGAAACAAGAGACTCTATGGGAAGCCACCAGGTAGCAGTTGAGCTTTCGAGCAAGGGAGTGAGAAGAACCGACCCCGAAAACAGCTGGGAACTTCCCAGGGGGGGTAGGGAAAAGAGAGATTCCTAATGAACATATAAAGGTGGTAACTGAAGGAAAGACAAGAGTGAATGTAGGCGAAGAGAAAAAGGGACGGAGCAAACAGGGGCGGCGAACGAATAAAGAATGTCTACTAATCTCAGATTGGAAGATAGGTGTTAGATCGTGAAGCGTACATAATAACGAAGGCAATGGCATCATCGGCGAACAGAGACAAGGATGGAACATTTGCTTCGTATAGAGGGCTCCACAGGGGAAGAGCGAAAAGCACCAAGGCAATCAACTGTAAGCCTTGTGATGGATAGAAGATAAGGAGCTAGAGAGAGAGCAGGAGAGGCCGCGGAATGTAAATCCTGGACACCATAATCGAGTTTCGATAAAACTAGGGCTGAATTAGGCGAAGCAGAGTTCTGACATCAGCGCTCCCCAGGAAAGATGAGCAAGGGTTTATTTAAGAAGGTTTAGCCGCTTGTGACAAGTTGCCTTCAGGAGAGGTAATGTGAGGTTTTCCAGTTAACCGACTGGGGGGGCGGTCAAAGAGAAAGGCCTAGAAACCTGACTGTAACACATTCTGGAGTACGGGAAGGCCATAGAGATACAAAGGGAAAAATGATCGGAGATCACAGAGCGTCTAGTGAAAGTAATATTGGTGGTTTTGGTACTTGAAAATTTAACCCATTTGTGGTGGCCCCAAGTTGGAAACATGGTCACCGCAAGCTGAGAAACGCAAATAAGGGACATCAGAGCGCCTGCACCCATCAATAGCGAAGTCATCAACATAGAGTGATGACCCAAATAATGGTGGAAGAACAGAGGCCAAAATCATTTTATAGCAAGGAGAAAAAGTGTTGTGCTTAGAACAACATCCCTATGGACACCTAAGCTTGGACGAAGTCCGGGGAAAGAAGCATATTGACTCGAACACGGAAATGTCTGTCAGTTTAAAAAGTTTCTAAGGAAGGATGGTAGATAGCCTCGGAGGGCCTAAGGAATGGGCCAGGGCCAAAATATTATACCTCCCAAGTTGTGTCATATTCCTTCTCAAGGTCAAAAATATGGCAAACTGAGTGATTATTCGCAAAGGGCATTATCTAACATACGTATCCAATCGTAGTAAGGGGTCTATGTAGAACACCCTTACAAAAGTCATATTGACTAGCGGAGAGACTGTTGGTGAGTCATCTAAATACCACAATAAACGTCGATTTTACGAGGCAGTCCATCACTTTGCAAACTGCACTAGTAAGAACGATGGGGCGATATGGGAGCAATCATGTCCTGTAGTACCCGTTTTGCGGAAAGGGAGAACAATGGCAGATTTCCACAGCTGGGGAAGAACTCCGTTGTGCCCAAAATAAGAATTGAAAGAGGTGTAAGAGGACTACAAGGGCTGACCGAATGTAAATGGTTGTAACATACTAATATGAATGTCATCAGGCCCATGCTGCCGTTGATCGCAAGCTGAGAGCGTTGCCTCCCAGTACTTGAAGTGTAAAAGGCACATTATAATACTGTTCCTTCTCCGAAGAAGAAAAGTCCAAGGGTAACTAACTCTCTGGCAGACTTTGAGGAAAGAAACAGGGGCATAGATGGGAGCCCCTCGGGAAATACGGACCAATGTGTGCCAAGTTTCAATGGCAACGTCGAGGGTTTGCTATATCAAAACACCAGTGACAGCCGAGAACAGGAGCCGGGTCAGGAGAGTTTTTACACTCAATTTCCTCACTTTTTTCCAGACTGCACATCATAGAAGAAGCAGAGGTGGATGGAAGGGAAACATCTCTGGCCTAACAAGTGCGTTTAGCTTCAACGGATGACACGGCGAGCGATCGTCACGCTTCTGCTTAAAATCAACAGAGTCTTTCAGCGGTTCTATTGTACCGGTACCTGCCCCATGCAGCACGTTTCAAACATACTGCACGAGCACAAGCAGGAGACCACCAAGGCACTCACTTCTGAGAATGCCTGCCTGAGTTTGGGGTATAGAATGAAGAAGCTTGCTGGGTATAACTGATGTCGAGAAGATGTTGTAGGAGCTCACAATGGTGATGAAGAAGGAACCTCACTAAAAGCAGTGAGGGTGTGAGTAAAGATCCCCAAGTTTATGCCCGATCAAATTGCCATCGAGGGCTTACGGAAAGGTGTCGTAATAGGAAGTGAGAAAGTAAAATGATCGAAAAGATCGCTGTCATGTAAGTCTGGTAGAAACAGACCAGTTGAATTCTAGTGCATGGAGGAAGAGCAGACTGATCGATCGATGCAAGAGAGAGTATGAGTACGATGAACAAAATGGTGGAGTACCCTATATTAAAAACATGGAGGGGGGAGAATTGCAAGAAAAGCGCTCCAACTGAATGCCAGTGATTCACAATGTGACCTCCCCCAACCCAGAGGAAATGGTGGGGCAATTAAAACACCAAGTAACAGAAGTGGTGGGTGTAAGGATGAAACAAAAAGGCAAAGTCTGGGATAGATAAAGCTCGAGAAGAGAGAGATAAAAGAACATATTGTAAACCACTTTTTCAAGTGGATAGCGGGCTGCAGTGTAATGCAGCGAGTATGGACAAAAATAGGTTGACAAGTACGGAATAATCATTGCGTAGAAGAAGGGCACTTTCATTAAAGGTCCCACTGAAAAGGATACCGAAGAATACAATAAAATTAAGAGCCTGAGATAGGTTGGAAAACACCGAGTGTAATTTTGGTTCTTGTAAGCAAACACCAACAGGGAAAAACCTGGAAAGCAACATCTGGAAAAAGCTCACCCCCGATTACCCCCTGAGGCCGCGATTTCCACTGTAAAATAGGCATTAACTGGAGTATACCTGGGAGAGTTCGGGGGTCAACGTCCGCCCTGACGCGCGCCGTTCTGTGACCAGGCCTCCTGGTGGCTCATCGCCAGATCAACCAGGGCTGTTGCTGGGCTGGCTGCACGCAAACCAACTAACGAGCCACAGCCCGGCTGACAGGAACTGACTTTCTGCTTGTCCATGCCACTTGAAGACTGCCAGGGGTCTGTTGGGTAATCCCCCGTATGTGTGCTGGGAGGCAGTTGAACAGTCCTCGGGCCCCTGACACTAATTGTATGGGTCTCTTAACAATGCTAGTGACAACTCCCTGCTTTTCATTGGGGGGATGGTGCATCGTCTGGTCAAGTCTTTGCTTTCGTAGTGAGTGATTTTTCGTGTGCAAGTTCGTACTAGTCCCTCTAGGATTTTCCAGGTTATATAATCATGTATCTCATCCCTCCTGGTTCCAGGAATACAGGTTTAGAAACCTCAGCCGCTCCTACAGTAATTGAGGTGTTTTAATCTCCCGTTATGCGTGCCGAGAAAGTTCTATGTACTTTTTCTCTAGGTCTGCAAATTCACCCTGCCTGTGAAAGGTGCTGTTAGAGTGCAGCAATATTCCAACCTAGATAGAACAAGTGACCTGAAGAGTGTCACATGGGCTTGGCCTCCCTAGTTTTGAAGGTTCTCACATTATCCATCCTGTCATATTTCTAGCAGTATGTGATTTGATACAATGTTATGGGTCCCTTGAAGGTTAGATCCTCCGACATAATCACTCCCAGGTCTTTGACGTTGGTGTTGTCTGCTCTATTTGTGGCCAGAATTAGTTTTGTACTGATGAAGATTTAATTTCCTCATGTTACCATATCTGATTAATTGAAATATCTCATCGTTGAACTTCAGATTGTTTTCTGCAGCCCTCACTGAAAGATTTGGTTGATGTCCGCCCGGAGCCTTGCATGTCTGCAATGAAGACACTGTCATGCAAGAATTCGGGTGTCATCTGCAAAGGAAGACACGTGCTTGGTGGGCTTAGACATCCTTGTCTATGTCGATATGGGATAGGAACCAGATGGAGCTAGTACTGTGCCTTGTGAACAGACATTTCACCTAGCTGCCTCGGATTTACTCTGTTGCCGACTTTTACGCTCTGTTGTTCTGTTTAGTGAGGAAATTATAGATCCATCACCGACTTTTCCTGTTATCCTTTAGTGCGCAATTCTTTCTGCGCTATTACCCATGGTCAAACTTGTCGAAAGGCTTTTGCAAAGTCTGTATATATTACATCTGATTCTTTTTGTCTTCTAGTGCATTAGGAACCTTGTCGTAGTGATCCAGTAGTTGAGACAGACAGGAGCGACCTGTTCTGAAACCCATGTTGCCCTGGGTTGTGTAACTGGATGGGTTTCTAGATGGGTGTGATCTTGCTTCTTAGGAACCTTTCAAGAATTTATGATATGGATGTTAGTGCTTATGGTCTGTAGTTCTTTTTGCTTTGCCTTTACTGCCCCCTTATGTGGATGGGGCTATGTCTTTTGTTTTAGTAAACTGAGGGACGACCCCCCGTGTCCATGCTCCCTCTCCATAGGAAGGAAAAGGCTCGTGGATAGGGCTTCTTGCAGTCTTGATGAACACAGAGTTCCATGAGTCTGGGCCCTGGGGCAGAGTGCATGGGCATGTCATTTATCGCACAGTTCGAAGGTCATTTGGCGTCAGGATAACATCGGATAGGCTTGTGTTAATCAAATATTTTGTGGCTCATCTCATAAAAAATCTCATTTTGGTCTTCGACTCTCAGTCTGGTTAGCGGCTTGCTAAAAACTGAGTCATATTGGGACTTGACTTAGCCCCTCAATACCTTGCTGTCATCATGTGAAGGACCCATTCTTGTTTAAGTAGGGTGGGCCCAATACTGTAGACCGTGTTCCCTCGTTTTTGATTTGGCATAGGAGAAGAAATACTCTGGGTTTCTTCGATTTCATTTATGGCTTTTTAGTTCATCCCGCGATCCCTGACCTCCTAAAGGATTCTTTTAGCTTAAGTTCGATGCTTGCTATTTCTCTGACCGTGTCTCCCTGCGCATTTCAGATATATTGACCTCTTTTAGGAGCCGCTCTGTATTCTTTTCCGAATCGCCTGTAAAGGAATGCGCGTGTCTCTATCTATTTACATCTACTCCTCCTTTTTCTTCGAAGGAATAAGCCTGTGCATACATCGAGTGCCACCGTGTTAATCTGTTCTAGGCATAATTTTGGGTCTGTGTTGCTTAGTATATCTTCCCAGCTTAAATCGGTTAGGACTTGGTTTACTTGTCCCACATTGAATGTTTTTTGTTATTGAAGTTGAATTTGGTGAATGCTCCCGTCTTGACAAGTCTCATTTTGTCGGTGCTGGGGCTCCACGCATACATGTCCTGAACACAATTATGTTGTGAACTGAGTATATATTTTTTGATATGGTGACATTTCTTATCAGATCATCATTGTTAGTGAAGATGAGGTCTAGTGAATTCTCCAGTCCTGTAGGCTCTATTATTTGCTGGTTTAAATTGAATTTTGTGCAGAGATTAAAAGCTCGTGTGAGTGTGAGTTTTCATCAGAGCTGCCTCCTGGTGTTATTACTGCAACAATATTATTGCTATATTCCTCCATTTTAGGTGCCTTAAGTTGAAATCCCCAGGAGCAAGATGTTGGGTTGCAGGAGCTGGAAGATTTTCCAGACAGTGGTCAATTTTTAACAGCTGTTCCTGGAATTGTTTGGATGTTGCATCCGGAGGCTTGTAGACTACCACAATGACTAGGTTTTGGTTCTCGACCTTTACTGCTAAAACTTCCACTATGTCATTTGAGGCATTAAGCAGTTCTGTGCAAACAAGTGACTCTGCAATGTACAGGCCAACCCCCCCCCCTTTTGCCTGTTCACTCTGTCACATCTGTATAGGTTGTAACCTGGGATCCATACTTCGTTGTCCAAGTGATCCTTTATGTGGGTCTCAGTGAAAGCCGCGAACATTGCCTTTGCCTCTGCAAGCAGTCCACGGATGAAAGGTATTTTGTTGTTTGTTGCTGGCTTTAGACCCTGTATATTTGCAAAGAATAATGTTATCGGACTGGTGGTATTGTTGGTACTGGGGGGGATTTTTTTTCCGGCATTAGTATCTGTATCTGTTGGTTTGGAGTGGAGGCCATCGACTGTGGTTCCACTCCAGGATTGACGGGATTTGGGTGTACGATTTCTGCCATTTCCTGCCAGTTTTTTTTGATTGGCGATGAAGAAAATATCAGGAATCTGTAGGTAAAGGCACCTACGGACTAGAGGGGTTAGAAAAGTCAATGTGTGGTGGCATTGGAAGATGTTCAAGTAGCGAAGGAACGGAGCGTTGCGAAGAATGGGGTTGTGAAGATGGAGGAGAGGGAAGAGAAGGAACAGGAAGTGAATCAGTGTCCATTGAAGGTTTAGTCTCTGCAATATATTCTCAAATGGCTTCAAGTGTTTCTGAATTCAAAGATGTATGGGAGACCATATTGGAGATAGGAGGAGGAGGGTGAGTAAAGATTGGACAGTAATGGACTGTACCAAAGTAGAGGGGGAGGGAAAAGTGTAAGGGACTGGAGATGAAGTGTGGGGGGGGACAGAAGAGGCAGAAACCTGGGAGGTGACAGAAGAGGGAGAAACTTGGGAGGGGACGGGGGTGGAAGGCATAGTACAGTGGACCCCCGCTTAACGATCACCTCCAAATGCGACCAATTATGTAAGTGTATTTATGTAAGTGCGTTTGTAAGTGTATGTTTGGGGGTCTGAAATAGACTAATCTACTTCACAATATTCCTTATGGGAAAAAATTCGGTCAGTACTGGCACCTGAACATACTACTGGAATGAAAAAAGTTCGTTAACCGGGGTCCACTGTACGAGGAGGAGGGTGAATCTCCACACTTGTAATAGAGCCAGAGAGAGGGGAAGAACTAGGTACAGAGACTGGGAAAAGGGAAAGTGTGGAGGTGGAAGAAGGGAAGGAAGGGGCAAAGAAGATTTGAGCAATGTGAATTTTTTGGACTTTCTGAGTAGAGGGGCGATTGGTATTAGGTGTCGTACGAGGTCTTTTTCGATACTGGGGCTTGTGAGGAAGGACGCGAAGATGTGAGAACAGACTGAGTTGTAGTCGGGACGTCAGAGCCAAGGACAGCAAAAGGATTAGATGCCGTAGTGGCTATGGGAGGGGTACAACAGAGGAGGGTGCGAAAATGGGACCCCAAA
>NW_026464254.1:0-10000 GCF_026875155.1 Cherax quadricarinatus
TCCTCGAAATTTTTGCTATTGTTTTGAAATTTAACCCCAATGTTTGTGTCGTATCTTTTTTCAAAATTTGAATGTCAAACGTTTAAAATTTTTAAAAAAATTCTAGGTACTAAAAAAAAGGAAATGATTTCCCGGGTTATGGATGTGTGGGGGTGTAGGTCAGTTGCTAGGGTTTAACACCCCTCAAGGGGGGTTTTCCTTGACTTTGGGTTTAGGGGCTTTTATCTAGGAATTGGATCTGTGCCCGGGTTTTCCCTGAATTGACCTAAATCCCTTCCCAAATCTCCCCCACATGCGCTGTATAATCCTAGGGGTTGAGCGTTTTGATGTGATCTTTTTAAATAATAATGGGTTTAAACTGTAAAAAACAAGCAACCAGTGAATTTACTGATGAACTTTAAATTTTACTGTTATTGGTTGTAGGAATTCCTTTTTCCTCTAAAAGCTCTGGTGACAGCGACCAAATTTGAAATAAGTCATTTAAACTTTTTTGGTTTATCCTATTTTCTCTACACATAGAAACTATGTCTGAAAATTATGAAATTGTTTTTTTTGTGTCCCTGAAAAACTTACTTACCCAACGGCATAAAATTTGAGCCCTGGGTATTTTAATTAGGGGAAGTTTTTTTTTTACTTTAACGGCAAGCCCCCAATTTTCCATTTTAAAAAATAAGTTTAAAAATTAAGCTTGTTCAAGTTTGTATTTTTTTTAAATAAGCATAATTTAAAGGATGTGCTCCAAACATTATGCCAGAATAATTTTGTATTTATAAAGAAATACTCTTGAAAAAGGTGCTTGCCCCTGGCGAAAAAAGTCTTGTTCCAGTGAACGGAGTTAACCTTCATTTCCTTTGAAAAAAATCTTACTGCTTCTATTCCCCAGGTGTTAATACCCTTGATGCTTCCTTAAAAAATTGATCCCAAAAAATTCGTAAAGAAAATTTTCATTGTTTTCCAGGAACAAAATAGAATCCTCGGGGAAACAATACTGGACTCTTTCTCTATTTTTTTAAATTCATCTCATTATTATTTTGACAGTTTAATTTGGGGTTGAATCCCATTTTTATGGGGAAGCACTAAGTGTATGAAACACCTGGGCAATGGATTACAGTAAGATTTGATTCAACGATGTGAAAGTAATCCCGTTTACTGTCCCAAAATTCTTCGCCAGCGTCAAGGGAAGGGCTTTTCCCTTTTAGATGACACCCATATTGCCATGGGAGTACCCCCCGAAGGGTGCAAGACCCAAGCGGGCACAACCAATCTTTAAATGGGCACCAAAACAATAAAGAAATTCAGTGAAGGAAAATTTTAAACTACTCAAAATTTTGTTAGGAAGACACATTGCAACAGTTTGGGATCTTATTATAAACGTTTCGCCCACACGTACTTCTTTAGTCAGTACAGAAAAAAATTGATAAGCGAAGTACTTGAAGACGATGTAAAAAGTCCATCACCCCTTTAAAATTTTGAGGTGGTCAGCCCTCAGTTGGATTTGAGAGGGACCTGACCTTTCAAATCTGAGTTCTTACCTCTCCCAGTGGCCTAGTCTCACCTCTTGGGGCTATAAAAGCTCCATCCGGGCACCTTTCCCAATTGTTTCTACAAAGGAACAAAGCTCTTTCCAACGAGGGACGACCACCTCAAACTTTTAAAGGGGGAGGACGTTTTCATCGTCTTCAAGTACTTTTCTTTTTACAACTTTTCTGTACTTGACTGAAGAAGCCTACTGTGTAGGCGAAACGTTTCATAATAAAGATACCTAACTGTTGCATATGTGTCTTACCTAACAACCTGTCGGTATTTTATACCATTTTAATGTTACTCAGATATAGAAAACTTGAGGAAATTAAAACTGAATCAGGGTATACAACGAATTCTAATAATACAATAGAGCGAAAAAGTAATGTGAAGAACCTGGGAGTGATAATGTCAGAGGATCTCGCCTTCAGAGACCACAACAATGTATCTGCCGCATCTGCTAGAAAAATGATAAGATGGATAATGAGAACCTTCAGAACTAGGGACGCCAAGCCAATGATGATTCTTTTCAAATCGCTTGTTCTCTCTAGGCTGGAATATTGCTGCACACTAACGGCCCCCTTCAGGGCAGGCGAAATTGCTGAGCCGAAGAATGTACAAATAACTTTCACGGCACACATAAGTACGATAAGGCACCTAAATTTCTGGGAATGGCTGAAGCCCCTTGATTTGTATTCCCTGGAACACAGGCGAGAGAGATACGTGATAATATACACTTGGAAAATCCTAGAGGAATTAGTACCAAACTCTCACCCGAAAACTACTCCCTATGAAAGCAAAAGACTCGACAGGAGATGCAGCATTTCTCCGTAGCTGGATGGCTAGCGCACTCAGCTAACACTGAGATCCAGAGTTCGAATCTCCTCCGGTACGGCTGGAAAAAATTAGGGACGTGTTTCCATAAGACACCTGCAGTCCATGTTCACTCATCAATAAAATGGGTACCTGGGTGTTAGTCGACCGGTGTGGGTCGCATCCTGGGACAAAACTGGCCTAATTTGCCCGAAATTCTCAGCATAATAAGCTTCTTTCTATGTAGTAGTATGTCATTGATGTCAGCTAGGCCTGTATACCTTGTACATACAGTTGTAGTTATTTCTTGGGTAGCTTTGGGTAGAGGTTTTGATAAGGACCTGCCTCGCATGTGCCAGTAGGCCTTCTGCAGTGTTCCTCCATTCTTATGTTCTTATGTAGTAAATAAAGATATTATTATTATTATTATTATTATTATTATGAAAAGCAGGGGCGCCACGAGTACACTGAGAGACAACACAAATGTCAGGGACCCAAGACTGTTCGATTGCCTCCTGGCATGCATAAAGGGGATTACCAATAGACCCCTGGCTGTCTTTAAGAAGGCGCTGGACAGGCACCTAAAGTCAGTACCTGACCAGCCCGGCTGTGGTTCGTACGTCAGTTTGCGTGCGGCTAGCAGTAACAGCCTGGTTGATCAAACAATGATCCACCATGAGGCCTGGTCTCAGACCGGGCCGCGGGGGCGTTGACCCCCGAAACCCTCTACAGGTATCTCCAGACAAAGACCCTGATGGAAGATGTCATGAAGGATGCTGCATTTTCACTGCCAGAGCTTGAGGGTATTGTTAATCTACGGCTCTTGTTAATTTTGATAGTGTTAGGTAACAGGTACTATGCTTCTTGGGCAGGTTGAGCTAAAACTCTTGGACCTCTTGGGATGTGTCTTGATGCCGTTGATGAGCTGCTGATTCAAGGAAGTGGAAGTGTTCTCCCCTTCCTTGCAATGGACTAGACTTCCTCCCATTCCTTATAAGAACATAAGAAAGGAGGAACACTGCAGGAGGCCTGTTGGCCCATACTAGGCAGGTCCTTTACAATTCATCCCACTAACAAAACATTTGCCCATCCCAATTTTCAATGCTACCCAAGAAATAAGCTCTGATGTGAAAGTCCCACTCAAATCCAACCCCTCCCACTCATGTACTTATCCAACCTAAATTTGAAACTACCCAAAGTCCTAGCCTCAATAACCCAACTAGGTAGACTGTTCCACTCATCAACTACCCTATTTCCAAACCAATACTTTCCTATGTCCTTTCTAAGACCTTATTAATATCCCCTTTATTAATACCTATCTTCCACTTATACACTTCGATCAGGTCTCCCCTCATTCTTCGTCTAACAAGTGAATGTAACTTAAGAGTCTTCAATCTTTCTTCATAAGGAAGATTTCTAATGCTATGTATTAATTTAGTCATCCTACGCTGAATGTTTTCTAACGAATTTATGTCCATTCTGTAATATGGAGACCAGAACTGAGCTGCATAATCTAGGTGAGGCCTTACTAATGATGTATAAAGCTGCAGTATGACCTCTGGACTTCTGTTGTTTACACTTCTTGATATAAATCCCAGTAATCTATTTGCCTTATTACGTACGCTTAGGCACTGCTGTCTTGGTTTAAGGTTGCTGCTCACCATAACCCCCAAGTCCTTTTCGCAATCTGTATGGCTAAGTTCTACATCATTTAACTTATAAGTACTAAGGTTATGGGCACTCCCCAAGCTTCAGAACCTTGCATTTATCTACAATGAAACTGCATCTGCCACTTTTCTGACCAAGAATAGAGTTTGTTTAAATCCTCCTGAAGTTCCCTAACATCTACGTTTGAATCAATTATCCTACCTATCTTTGTGTCATCGGCGAATTTGCTCATATCACTAGTAATTCCCTCATCAAGATCATTGATATATATTATAAACAACAACGGGCCCAAGACTGATCCCTGTGGAACGCCACTTGTTACAGATCCCCACTCGGATTTAACCCCATTTATGGACACTCTCTGCTTCCTGTCTGTGAGCCATGACTCGATCCACGAGAGCACTTTTCCCCCAATGCCATGAGCTGCCACTTTCTTTAACAGTCTATGGTGCGGAACTCTATCAAAAGCCTTACTAAAATCTAAGTAAATAATATCAAATTCTTTATCGTGGTCAACAGCCTCAAAAGCTTTACTGAAGAAAGTTAATAAATTAGTTAGACAAGACCGGCCTCTTGTGAATCCATGCTGAGTATCATTAATGGCTTCTTATAATCTCAGCTATAATTGACTCTAGTAATTTGTCTACAATTGAGGTCAGGCTTATTGGGCGGTAATTTGACGGTAACGACTTGTCCCCTGTTTTAAAAATAGGAATTACATTAGCCATCTTCCACATATCAGACACTACACCTGTTTGAAGAGATAAATTAAAAATATTAGTTAATGGCTCACAGAGTTCCATTTTGCATTCCTTAAGAACCCTTGAAAAAACCTCATCAGGACCCGGCGACTTATTTTGCTTCAGTCTGTCTATCTGCTTCACAACCATCTCACTAGTGACTGTGATGTTTTCATAATTTATCTTCTGGCCCACTATAAAAATTAATTACTGGAATATTGTAGTGTCTTCTGTGTAAAACTGAGAGAAAATAATTATTTAAAATCGAGCACATTTCATTCTCTTTGTCAGTAAGATGTCCATAGTTATTTTTAAGGGGACCTATCTTATCTTTAACTTTTGTCCTATAGACCTGGAAAAACTCTTGGGGTTAGTTTTAGAAAACCCTAGCAATCTTTTAAATTTTATAGCCCTTTTAGCTTTTCTTATCCCCATTTTAATGTCCCTCTTAATGTCAATATACTGATTCATAAGATGACCCTCACCTCTTTTGATATGCCTATAAATTCCTTTCTTATGCCCTAGTAGATATTTGAGCCTATTATTCATCCATTTTGGGTCATTTCTATTTGATCTAATTTCTTTATATGGGATAAACGTTCTTTGAGCAGCATGTATAGTGTTCAGAAAACTGTCATATTGATAGCTCTCTTCGTTACCCCAGTCAACAGATGTTAAGTGTTCTCTAAGCCCATCGTAATCTGCTAAGCGAAAATCTGGGACTGTTACTGAGTTATCGCTACTATCGTACTTCCATTCAATGCTATACGTTGTATGGCCCCCTGCGGGTTTAGCGCTTCCCTAGATTATGATAGTTCGTGAGGCTCTTAAAGGTGTTGATCCTTGAGCTCCTTGACTTCCTATGAAGGATGATTCGAGGTCGTAGGTTGAGAGTTGACCTGCAATTTATCTGCCTCTTGGGGCTTTAGAAACAATTACTGCGTTTATGTGGTTATGTAAGTACAGGGAATACCTGTCATCCCGCAGCAACCTAAACAAGTCTAGTTTATGATACCCTTATGAACACTAAATGAAGATAAAGGTTCTGTAAATAATGAAGGGTGTCAAGGCTTCCTGTTTCCTAGCGTGTACTGCTTTCCGACTCAGTTTTAGTTACTCGCGTGATGTTTACCTGCGTGATGTATCACGGCAGGTAAACCATCCTATGATGGAGTATGATAGAAAAATATCCCGCGTGATGTATCCCGGCAGGTAAACCATCCTTTGATGGAGTATGATAGAATAATATCCTGCGTGATGTATCACGACAGGTAAACCATCCTATGATGGAGTATGATAGAAAGATGTCTTGCGTGATGTATCACGGCAGGTAAACCATCCTATGATAGAGTATGATAGAAAAATATCCTGCGTGATGTAGTATGCAGAACAGTCCTATATAATGGAATGATAGGAAAATTTTCCTGCGTGATAAAATATACTAGGAAAACCATCCTGTGTGATTAAATATGATAGGATATTCATTATTTTCCAAGTATGAAAAATAGTAAGTGCTGTATTTAATATTTTTGTGCCGAATACTCTCATCAGAATTGAGTACGATCCCATACTTAACACATACATGAGCAGGAACCTACAAATTAATATTTACCAAGAATATCCAGTGGGGAATATTTTTTAATCATATATACTCGTGATATCACTAAGAGCTCTAATACAAAATGCTATTCTAAGGCATATTATTAAAAGTTAATGTAGACCAGATGAGTGTCGGTCATTAATATCAAAATTCAATCAAGGCATACACAGAATTTCAAATCACGATTCATGGGTAGTTTAGAGAGAAACTGAAATCAAATGATTAAGACATTACGAAAATATCTATTGATAAAAATAAACCTAATCTAAAATTGCATATGTAAGACTTACGTGCTGTTATTATACTTTCAGTGTTGCTGGTTTAAGTGGGGTACTACGCCCTTGCACACCCACTGGGGGTTTAATCTGCCTTTAGTATGTAGCAAGTGTCACGTTACAAATAGCAAGTGCAATACTAATTAATGTTACTCGTATATCAGTTTACTAACAGCTTATATTAAAAAAAATATTTATCAGGTGAATACAGTTTGGTAGTGCATATATTTCGCGCTTAGCGAGCGAATGATCGAGCCTCCATCGCTCTGGGTTTGAATGACCCACACGGTTTTAATGCTTCATATTAAGTAGTTAGAAAAAATGTAAATCAAACAACCTCTTGGGACTGCGCCTGAAACAGTATTCGAGTTGCTTGAGGTTGTGATAATGAGATAATCTGTGCCTCACGAAGTACTCTGACAGTGATATGTGGGGCTGACGTTGATTGTTCACTTGTTGGGTTTGGTCGATGGTTGCTACGGTACACTGTTGTTGGTCTCACGTGTTAGTGACCCTACTGCCTCCCTAACTTGCTTAACCTTTAGCCAATAACTTCTGTAACATATCCTGCAATGCGATATAAGTCATTTTCCCCTTACGGGGATCAGTAAGCCAACGGAAAGTGTTGTTCAAAGAGGCCAAATGTTACTGAGCAAGCCATCATGTTTTTTAAGACAAAACAAAATCTTCCACCATCACTCTCTAACATTAGGTAACTTTTTACGTGTACCCCCCCTTCAATTTTCTTAAAATATATTGGTTCATCCCGTTAACTTGGACATAAGGTGAACAAGAGGGGGAAGCATATTGTATACCCCCCAAAATATATAACTTACAGCTTTTTGGGAAACTATATTGTACACATCTGAAAAATCTGGGTTTGATTCCGGGCGAGATGAGATGCATGAGCAAGTCTTCTTGCACTTGATACCCCCTGTTATGTAGCTGTAAATGGTCACCTGGGGATTAGTAAACATTTGTGGTTAGCATACGAATAGTATACTTTAGACTGGGTGGATTATGAAAATAAGCTGGTGTAGGAATAACAGCTCTTACCCTGAAGAATATCGTTTCGGTCCGACTTTGACCATTACAAGGCACACTAACATACGACGGTAAGGCAGCCAGTATAACTGGGCCCCTTACCGTCGTCTCTCAGTGTGACTGTAAATAGTCCAAGTCAGACCGAAACATTCTTCATAAGATTCCTCTCCTATGTACGGCTATGGACGGTATTGTGAATAGCGTGACGAGTGTCACGATACACTCAACACAAGATTATTTCTGTGGTGAATGTTGAGTAGGTGATAAACTAGAAAAGTATAGCACCTTCCAAGCCTTTTATTAAACATTTTGCCCGTATAGACTATTTTTATGCGAAATACACACGAGCAGTACGGCAGCTACATTAACTTTTTTTCTTGGCCTCAAAATTTTACGTCACCTGTTATGAGATTTCCGTACTTCTTGTGTTTCTTAACTTACATTGTGTCGGGATTTTATACCACCTGGACCCAACTCATCTAAGAGCTATGAAGAAAAGACTAAGTAGAAGAAGCGGCTTTTTCTGAACAAGTTTGCCTCTGCGTAGAGCTTTACATAAGCAAAACTGGCCTGCTACAAGTTTGGCCTGCAACGTTACATTTCTTTACTACTGTCATTAGTACTCTAGTTGAATCCACCACACAGTTCCCTTTTAACACTAATATGGCTACGAAATTTACGTTAGTAATTCAATATGGGAACGTTGCATAATATATTCATATATTAATTATAAGTATAAAGAATCTAGTTTTCTCTATTTTCGGAAGGTGTGTATTTTCTCCCAATGGAATTTATAACGTGGGTAAAACCAAAAATAGTATTTATTTTTATCAAATATCCTCCGAAAAGGGATGTCTATAGTAGTCGAAATTTTTTTTTCCTCAGGTTTTTTCATGGGATAACTTGGGGAAAGCCTTTTTTGTTCGGTTTCCCCAAATTTTTTGGGAAAAAATTTTTGTAACATGAGTAAGGAAATTTTTGGATTGTTACCCCGGGCTGGGGGCAGCGGGCCAACTTCCAAGCCAAATTGTATATAGGTTTCCATTCGAGAATGTCTCTTTTTAATGGGGTTTTTAAAACCTCCCAAAATTTGGTTGTATCTTAAAGGAAGGTTGGGAAATTTTTAAAGGGGACTGGAAGTGCTGTTTTTTTTAAAAGATGTGTGATATTACTACGAAATCGAAAATGACACGATTTAAAAAAAACCCTTTCCCAACGGGGGGGGTTGGGAACCCCGCGAAGAGATTTTCTTAAAGCTTTTTTCCCATGTTTAAAAATATCCCTGGGGGGGAAATTTTATTGGGGCTATTTGGGCCCAGTGGCTAACGTGTCTGTCTGGAGTTTGAGACTGACCCCGGTTTCCCCTAAACCCCCCCTTGGTAGGGTTTATGTGCGATTTTTATTTTCCATCTAAATAACCAAGAAGCTTCTAAAACCTTTACATAAAATGACTTTCTTTAATTAAAAATTTTTTTAATATTTTTTTTTTCCTTCCAAAAGATGCAAATTTGCCTGTTTTACAAGAAATAAAAGTGAGGGTTATTGGTTTCTGTGCAATAATGGGAGAATCCCTCTTCAGATTACCAAATTAAAATATACAAAAGATAATTCAAGATTTTAGAAATGTTTTTTTAAATGTTACGGCCCTAGCTACCTAGCACATCTTGCATAGTAGAACAACTGCTGTGAGATTCATAAAGATCAGTGTATAGTTGTGTCTGTATGATGGTATACAATAGTGTGCTGAAAATATCTAGCCTAGACAGGACTCGCAGCAATGTTTTAAGTTGGAAAAATTCAGATTCAGGAAGGATATAGGAAAGTACTGGTTTGGTAATAGAGTTGTGGATGAGTGGAACAAACTCCCGAGTACAGTTATAGAGGCCAGAACGTTGTGTAGCTTTAAAAATAGGTTGGATAAATACATGAGTGGATGTGGGTGGGTGTGAGTTGGACCTGATAGCTTGTGCTACCAGGTCGGGTTGCCGTGTTCCTCCTTAAGTCAATGTGACCCTGACCTGACTAGGTTGGGTGCATTGGCTTAAGCTGGTAGGAGACTTGGACCTGCCTCGCATGGGCCAGTAGGCCTTCTTCAGTGTTCCTTCGTTCTTATGTTCTTATACCGACAAGATGAAGGTTGAGAGACTGTTTATCTCGTCTTCTGTATATATTTCTACTTTTTTTTTCCTCTGTATAGTCCTTGTGGCTTAGCGCTTCTTTTTGATTATATAATAATAATACTTTTTTTCCCATTGTGGGAAACTTCTATAATAAAGATACCCAGATGTTGCACATGTCATAAGTCTTCATCGCTGTATAGGTTTCCAGAATAGGGGAGT
>NW_026464255.1:0-14302 GCF_026875155.1 Cherax quadricarinatus
GGTGATTTCAGAATATGCAAAACAACCCCACTGTGAAAGAATAGAGAAATTCCAAGTGCTTTCGTGACTACTCACATTATCAAGGAACAATAAAAGTAATGCTTCAAAGGAAGGCATATAAAGGGTCTAGACCACACCTCACTATCACATCCCACCACAAAGCAATACTTGATGTGCGACTCATAAGAAAGAGAACACTGCAGCAGGCCTGCTGGTCAAACTAGACAGGTCCTTCACGCAACCAGCCGGGCTGTGGCTCGTACGTTGGTTTGCGTGCAGCCAGCAGCAACAGCCTGGTTGATCAGGCTCTGATCCACCAGGAGGCCTGGTCACAGACCGGGCCACGGGGGCGTTGACCCCCGGAACTCTCTTCAGGTAAACTCCAGGTAAACCCACATACAAACTATTCTACCCAAGAATTAAGAATTTTAAAATTTATTATTTGTCCAATGTATTGATAAATTCTTCCCAAATTCTATTATAAATGGATCTAATTTATATAAACCAAAGGAAATATTCATATTATTGTCAAAACTGCTTTTTATGAAACAAGATTCAATTATATTCCTGTCGACCATGGACTTGCTTGATACAACTTTCTCAACTTTTTGAAAATCAGTTGGATGGTTAAAATCTCTCGCATGAATAAATAGAGCATTGGAATCTTGTCCAGTTCTAATGCTATATTTATGTTGTTTTAATCTTAGTTCGAGACTTTTACCAGTTTGACCGTAATAAACTTTATCGCAAATTTTACAAGGAATCTTATAGACACATCCGTCAGCATTTTGGGGGGAATTCTTTATCAAAAGTTTTTTTTACTGTATCAAGATTTTTAAATACAACCTTGATATTAAAAGTCTTAAGAAGAGAAGGCATATCAACCAAGTTTTCATGATAAGGGAGAACCAACATATTTTTAGTTGAATAAGTGCTGTATAGCCCTTGTGGTTTAGCGCTTCTTTTTGATTATAATAATAATTAGTTGAATAAGGTTGGTTGTCCCTTTTTGGATTGTAAAAAGTATTTCTAGCAATTTTAAAAGATTTATCAATTGCGTTTCTTGGGTATTTCAAATCATTAGCTATTTCATAAATTTTGGATATTTCCTCATCTATGAACTCTGGACTACAAATAAGCAAAGCTCTCAAAAACATTGGTGAGAAAACAGACAGTTTAACTCTATCTTGATGTGAAGGATAACAGTGTACATAGGAACAGTTATTTGTAGGTTTTCTGTAAATTTTAAATTTGAATTCATTTTTACCCTTATTAATTAAAACATCTAGAAAGCCTTTTCTAGATGTTTTTCTGCTACAAACATTATAACAAACTGTAATGTTTAAAAAAAAAATCACTAAAATTGCAATAATCATAAACCATAATATTAATACCAAAGATTGTAAACTTCAACGCCCATGTAAACCAAATTAATTACTCATCAGGTAGTTGTATATTAATATCAAAGATTGTAAACTTCATCACCCATGTAAACCAAATTAATTACTTATCAGGTAGTTGTAAGTTTATTTTAAGGCTGTCAGACATGTTCTGCACCACCCTAAGGGGCTTTCTATAAACTATGTCAATAATGTCAACTATTCTTGAATCAACCTCAAGTTGTACTTTGTGGGAATAAAGTTTAGCATGTCTAACTTATCACAAGAAGAGAAAAGTTAACGAAAAAGCGTACGACTCAAGGCAAGACACGAGCAATAACAAAGTTACAGACCAGTGTAATAGTCTTCCTTGACAATACTGCTTATCCAAGGTTCAGTTCTACATTAACTTACTTGATAAACACCACTGGTTATCCAAGGTTTAGTTCTACATTAATTTGGTAAAAACCATTGGTTATCCAAGGCTCAGTTCTATATTAACTTACTCAGTAAAAACAATTGGTTATCCAAGGTTCAGGTTTACATTAACTTGGTAAACCATTGGTTATCCAAGGTTCAGTTCTACATTAACTTACTTGGTAAAAACCATTGGTTATCTGAGGTTCAGTTCTACATTAACTTAGTAAAACCATTTGTTATCTGAGGTTCAGTTCTACATTAACTTGGTAAAACCATTGGTTATTCAAGATTCAGTTATACATTAACTTGGTAAAACCTTTGGTTATCCAAGGTTCAGTTCTACATTAACTTGGTAAAACCATTGACTATCCAAGGTTCAGTTCTAAACTTGGCAAAACCATTGGTTATCCAAGGTTCAGTTCTACATTAACTTAATTGGTAAAAACCATTGGTTATCCAAGGTTCAGGTCTACATTAACCTGGTAAACCATTGGTTATCCAAGGTTCAGTTCTACATTAACTTACTCAGTAAAAACCATTGGTTATCCAAGGTTCAGGTCTACATTAACCTGGTAAACCATTGGTTATCCAAGGTTCAGTTCTACATTAACTTACTTGGTAAAAAACATTAAAAAAATTATCATTATGTATGAGGCCTAAATAAAAACTTACATATTTAACATATGAATGAAAGGTAGGGAAGACAATGATAGACAGGAAGGGAAAAGAGGGGAAAGGAAAGACACGAAGGAAGGAAGAAAGGAAGGAAGGGGGCAAGGAAGAATGAGACTGAGAAGAAATTAGAAAATAGGGACCTAAGGTACTGAGGGGAATGGGGAGGGAGCTAAGGTAGTGAGGGGAGTGAGGAGGGAGCTAAGGTAGTGAGGAGGAGCTAAGGTAGTGAGGAGGAGCTAAGGTAATAAGGAGGGAGCTAAGGTAGTGAGGAGGAGCTAAGGTAATAAGGAGGGAGCTAAGGTAGTGAGGAGCTAAGGTAGTGAGGAGGAGCTAAGGTAATAAGGAGGGAGCTAAGGTAGTGAGGAGGAGCTAAGGTAATAAGGAGGGAGCTAAGGTAGTGAGGGGGAGCTAAGGTAATAAGGAGGGAGCTAATTCAATTCAATTCAAGTTTATTCTCTATAAGGGTTACAATGTGGGGTTTACAGGTTTTGGGTATTGTGTGGTTTACATGTTATAAAATACTAATTACAGAGGGGGCCACTAGGACGCCTAGCATGGCTAGGCATTTCGAGCAGACTTTAGATTAATTCTTAACATTAAATCCTTACAGATTATGGTATTAAGGCTAAGTGACTACATCATAATTTGTGAGTTTAGCAATGTGAATACTTTTGTTTTGGCACAATACAAAGCGTCTATATTGGAGTATCATAGGCAAGCTTATGACTAGTTAGGATTTATTATTTTAAGATTAAGATTAGTATTTCTGGGTTTATAGTCAGTGGGTGAGGGAGTGTAATTGTGAACCACCAGGTGGTTATTATGTAGTTAGTTGTCGGGGTGGATCAGGGAGATAAGATGTTTTCTAATTGTAGTTTTGAACGTGATGAATGTGTCTGCAGTTCTAGAGTTTTCAGGTAGGGTGTTCCAGATTTTAGGCCCTTTGAAATACATTGAATTTTTGTAAAGGTTTAGTCGAACACGGGGAATGTCGTAGAGATGTTTGTGTCTGGTGTTATGCTGTGGATCCTGTCACAACTAGTGAGGATGGAGCTAAGGTAATAAGGAGGGAGCTAAAGTAGTGAGGAGGAGCAAAGGTAATAAGGAGGGAGCTAAGGTAGTGAGGAGGAGCTAAGGTAATAAGGAGGGAGCTAAAGTAGTGAGGAGGAGCTAAGGTAATAAGGAGGGAGCTAAGGTAGTGAGGAGGGAGCTAAGGTAATAAGGAGGGAGCTAAGGTAGTGAGGAGGGAGCTAAGGTAATAAGGAGGGAGCTAAGGTAATAAGGAGGGAGTTAAGGTAGTGAGGAGGGAGCTAAGGTAATAAGGATGGAGCTAAGGTAGTGAGGAGGAGCTAAGGTAATAAGGTGGGAGCTAAGGTAATGAGGAGAGAGCCAAGGTAGTGAATGGGAGCTAAAGGGGTAGTATGAGGTGCGCGGCGTGCGAGCGCCGCGTGTGTGAAGCTCCCGCTTCACACACGGAGGGCCCAGGTTCGATTCCCGGCGGGTGGACACATCTCGACACGTTTCCTTACACCTTTTGTCCTGTTCACCTAGCAGCAAATAGGTACCTGGGTGTTAGTCGACTGGTGTGGGTCGCATCCTGGGGGACAAGATTAAGGACCCCAAGGGAAATAAGTTAGACAGTCCTCGATGATGCACTGACTTTCTTGGGTTATCCTGGGTGGCTAACCCTCCGGGGTTAAAAATCCGAACGAAATCTTATCTTATCTTATCTTATCATATAGAAAAATAGCTTAACTCGTTGGCTACACAATGGTACAAGAATCAATGTTCTACGATATTTCTACAGGGAATTATAGTTATTTATATCATGTATGGTGACGGCGATGTGCGTAGCACGTCTGCTCTCAGCCCGTATATTTTTTGGATTTTTTCCTTTTTTTTTCTTGCTATTTCTTGTATTATTCTTTCCAATATAATAATTGACGATTTGGCATCATACGAGAGTGGGCGGAGCTTATACATAGATTTCCAGCCAATCAGAAGCCGTCTGGGAACATTAGCTGAGTCAGCGGAATTCCCGCTCGTGAGAGAGGCAGGAAATTAAGATAAGATTTCGTTCGTTAGCCACAAAGGATAACCCAAGAAAGTCAGTGCATCATCGAGGACTGTGTAACTTATTTCCATTGGGGTCCTCAATCTTGTCCTCCAGGATGCGACCCACACCAGTCGACTAACACCCAAGTACCTATTTGCTGCTAGGTGAACAGGACAACATGTGTAAGGAAACGTATCGGAATGTTTCTACCCACTGGGAATCGAACCCGGACCCAGGCAACCGGGCACCGATTGTTTCATTATTATGCTTATATCAACTCTACGGCTTATTTATCTATCACAATTGATCTAATATGGCATAATAAACACTATAAATAACATACGAATATGTTAAATACTCTAGAATGAATAAAATAACCATATTGTGGCGTGTCCACCAGGAAAATTCTATATATAAAATCATTACCCCTCCTTCCCATATCGTATTCTTTGGCCTTGAGTAAGAGAAAACGGAGTTTTGAAGAGGCTAACTGCAGTAGATCACCAGTTTTATACGGAAAACACCGAAACAAGGGATTTTCGCGGATTTTTTTTTTCAAGACGGGAAGCCGGCCTGCATTCCAAATGAATATCTCGGAAGTAAATTATTGACTTATTTCACTATCCTGAACCTTTGCTACTTAATTAAGTGGAATATTCACAGGAATCGTAAAATTATGATTGTTCATATTTTTCATGACGCACTTTTGGAAATATTCCAAATATTTTGAGATTTATGTGGGAGTAAAGGGCAGATATTTTGCAACAGTCCAAGAACTTACAAACTTTTTTTTTGTGGAATAAGGATAAGATATTTAGAGGAAAATGAGTCACCTAAAAATCGTATTAGCATTGTTCTCTCGGTACCAAGTCCCCAAACAACCTTACGTCGTGCCATATCTCGGTACTAAGTCCCCAAACAATCTTACGTCGTGCCAAATCTCGGTACCAAGTCCCCAAACAACGAGAAAAAAATAGTCGTGAAACTGCCCCTAAGGTAGTGAGAGGAGGGAGGTAAGGTAGTGAGGGGAGGGAGGAGGGAACTAAAGTAGTGATGGGGAGCTAGGGGTGTGAGGGGAGCTAAGGTAGTGAGGGAGAGCTAAGGTAGTGAGGGAGAGCTAAGGCAGCGAGGGGGGGAGCTAAGGTAGTGAGGGGGGAGCTAGGGTAGTGAAGGGGGAGATAAAGTAGTGAGGGGGAGTGAGGAGAGCGCTAAGGTAAGTAAGAGGGGAACCAACCTTCACCAATATGGACGTTGAGATGGTAGAAGTCTTGAGCCGAGGAGCAGTTGACCATGTACCAGTGGTCACACACCATGAACTTCTGGTTGAAGAGTGTATGGTTGGGACAGAGGTACGAGTACTGCTTCTCCAGTGTGTCACACATGTGGTACACCTGTACACACACATCACTAGTATCAGGTTACAAGTGGTTATTATCACTGGCAGGTAGTCAAGAAAAATATATGTGGTATTAGAACAATTATCGTTATGTTAACAGTATAAAGTAGCAGCAAGTACTAGAGGAGTCATACACAGGTGCAACATTGGGGTGTGTTTTTGAGACTATGGAACTGAACACTTCTCAGGGCTGAGGGACTGACCGCCTCAAACTATTTTAAGGCTGACAGACTGATCACGTCATCTTTACCTCTCCACTGCTTCTGCTGTCTACAATATTTGTCACCTCTGTATTAGACTGAAGAGCCTACAGAGCAGGCAAAACGTTTTGACAAAAATACCACCCAACTGTTGCACGTGTCTTACTCATCTAAAAAGACATTTCTTGAGATGTTTTGCCCACCAAGGAAGCATTTTCAATCCAATACATAAAACCAGAAACACAACGTACAGAGACTGGGATCTGTTTCCTTCATGACAAGTTTGACTATTACAAATCCAAATTTTTATTTACTTTTATGCTGTACAAAGATAATGTAGTTTACATGTAATAACACAGGCACAAAAGAAGGCCACTAGCATGCAATTGCATTTAATATGACAGTCGTGGGTATTGCGGTGTATGATGCAGGCAGTGGTTGGATCGTCCCTTCGGCAAGAGTTGTGGAAAATTTTGTAGGGGTGATTACCTGTCTACTCACATTACATGCATACAAGTAATCTCATTGGGAGACAACCATATTGTTTACCGTAGTCACCCCGTGTAGACATGTGAGAAAACTTAACCACCCCTGGTCACGGCAGGTGGTTCCTTCGACCTCACAATCTTATCCATATCTATCCGAGACCAGTATAGATTGGATAGCACCCACAAGTACGGTGCTACTAATTAATTGTGGACTGTATAGATTATATTAGTGTAACTGAATGAAGGGGAGGGGGTAGGTTACACATGGATATATCCATCAAGGAAAAACACTTGTACATAATCTCACCACTTACCAGATATTCTCTGGTGGTCACTTGATGTAGCTGGATCACCCATAACCATCCAATTACAACATACCAACTGGCCAGTATCAGTCTGCTATAACTAGAAAGGTTACTTAACTGTGGGTGATTGATGCTCCTTATTTCCTCCATTCACCATCTCATTTTGATGTCCTGTACACTAACACGGTTTTTATTCCAGCAGGACGAGGTATCCGTTGGTTTGCCCAGTTTAGAAGTCGTGACTCCATAAAAACTTCACTATCCTCGAGACAGGAACAACGAGGTAAACATGTGCACACACACTCTGGGAATGGCAGCTCATATTGCTTCAACAATTCCTTAACTTAGTGTTATTATCACTGATTACATTACAATTCACAAGACGATTTAATGTCTGATAACTTTTGTACACATTAAGGTCACTCCATTAAGATCTGAGACTGATGAGTGAGGATTAACTCACGGGTATTTCCCCTGGACACACACCATGGCCGCACACCAGTCACCCCCAGTCGAACCATTATTCACTAATTTTACCCCTTTATGGTGGTCCCGTAAATCACGTTTCCTCAATCTTCACCAGGAACAGTTACGGCACTTCCTATTATGAAGTGAGGCCTATATTAATCCTTAGGCCACCGTGAACGCCAATTTCCTGGTCCCATGTTTTCACAGCCTCCTCACTCCATTCAAAACACTCCCGCCACCCTATGCCCTCAGCCAACCTCCCTCCCCACACATCTGCATAGGTGCAGGGGGAACACTGTTGGTTCTATTCAAATTTCAAATACATTTTTGACTCAAATCAACACATTAAACACCTATTAGGCACTATAGCTTCGGAAAATTAAATATTTTCCACACTGCGGCCGGGCGGAGGTTGTTGTTAGACGACTTAAATAATGTGAAGTACAATTTTCCCATCTTCACTGGCCACCTGGCTTGGGAACTCCAACATTGGTATTTACATAATCACCCATTAATTCTTTCCACCTTTTAACTCCTCAGGTAGGGCTCGATCCAAAGCACACTCAAGCCTCCATGCTTCTGGTATTAACAATTTCCCTCTTATTGTAAGGTGTGACACTAAGCCTATGCTCTCTGGGTTAATTTGTTGGGCATACTGGAATTATGAGACTTTAACAATAACAAGTCTCTCTCAGTATCCCAAGTCAGCCCCAGCACATTACTGCAGATAGGCACTTCAACTCCATGGCCATCCATATTTATTGATCCCTCAAAATGGACTAATTACTGTTCCATTCCCTCAGGGGCATAAGCCTCTGAGGGAATGGTTATGCCCTCAGGGGCATAAGCTCTCTGAGTTAATTTATTGGGTATACTGGAATTATGAGACTTTAACAATAACAAGTCTCTCTCAGTGTCCCAAGTCAGCCCCAGCACCTTACTGCATTATTTCATTAACCCCCTCACATATCCTCATTAGTTCCTCTTCAGTTGACGTCACACCCGGAAATTGTCCACATAAGATTATTTACCCAATTACTTCGCTCAGTGGACCACTTGTGCACTTAAGGTGTGCATTTATCGTCGCCTGAAGTAAGAACAATTTATTATTTAACTGTTTATTAATTATATCATTATAAGCAGTCAACAATTTTGGTGTCTTGCTCAGTTCGCAGAGCTGGGCCCTTTAACTGTCCATACGCCATCCTATAATTAGTAGGTAATTCTGGACGGTTGAGCTTCCACGGAAGTCGCACCCAGTAATGTCCAGATTCACATTTAACATCCTTCAGGTATTGTTCCTGAGTAATGGAATCATTTGGACTTTCCTCATTTATATTAATCCCTATGCTGTCCAGCTCCCACAAATTAGACTGGTTCAACATCATTCTCGATAGAAGAATACTTGTACTGGGTTGACCTTTTATGAGTAAGACACCGTGACTGTATTCACTACTTTCCTCTAGTCATTATTACTAGGCGGTAGTCTGCCATAATATAATCCAAGCCCATAACCAGTACCAGTGTTGAGAGAGTGACGCCGCATGCTTTTGGATTTATGCCCTTTATCCTGAATTAATTACATCCAACACCGGCAAGGCTACCTCAGCTAGGCCATCATTATTGCCATTAGCTGCAACCTTTACATCAGTCACTGTAGTGTCAGGGTTATTAACATTATCATTATTGTCACCATTATTATAAGACTTACATACAACCCTGCACATAACTGTATGGTGCCTTCCCTTGTTGCATTGATGATAGCAACTGTTCAATTTGGTATGACAATCCTTTACATTATGATTGTCTAGACATTTGATAAATCTGTCAAGTTCTTTCATTCTTTCCACTTTAATATCCCATGAATTATATTCATTACAATTTTTAGTGAAATGAGTATACTTGCAGAAGAGACAGTCTCTCTTTTCCTTGCCTGACCTCTTATTAAACTGGGTTTACCCTTACTGAGGTACTTATTCCTCTTACCCTGATGTGAGGAACCACTATTACTGATTCCTGTCACTTGATATGTGCCTATTTAACTCTTATGATTAACACCACTGGGATTATTTTTTCCTTTGAGACTTGACAGATACTTCAGAGTCATTATGTGTTATATCCTTAGAACGTTTGGCTGACTGGTCTGAAATTGAACAATTAATTCTTGCCGACCTAGTCTGATTTCCTCCAGACCGTACTCTGGAGGTTTCGGCAAAACACCCTTTGCATTAATAGGTTGATCAACTGCCTGACTTACACCCTTTAATTTATTCAAAGCCTTACTTTACAAGACAGTTTTTCTTCCAATTCGTAATGTTGATTAATTAAAAATTCATTTCCATTCCATCTGCACAATTCTCCAGCAGATCTCTTTCACAGTCTTTAAACCACAATTTGTACAACTCAAATCTACTCTCTAAAGCATCTAAATATAACTTTAATTCATTAGGTTCCACGGTTCTTTGATTCATTAAATCAAGCACTTGTATGCCTTGACACATGGCCTTTAGCTGTAGTGATGTTTTCATTACTCTAAAATCCACGGACTTGTCAGCCACATTAACTCCAGATCCAGCCATGGTTAGAGAATTATTAATCACTGATTATACAACTTAAGTAGGCGCCTTATAAGATTTAATTCTTGCACGTTTACTCTTGTATAAATCCTAGCCACACATGTGCTAGCAATTAATTAGGCTAATTATCATCCACCACAAGATTGATTAAATTTGTGTACTCTATACCCACTTCCTTCAATCAGTCACTTAATTATTAAGTATTAATTCAACTAATTTTCACTGATTGCATCCGGTTCAGGAAGGGGACAAGCGGGCAGATGTGGAAAAATTTTGTAGGGGTGATTACCTGTATACCTCAACATTACATGCATACAAGTAATCATTGGGAGACAACCATATTGTTTACCGTAGTCACCCTGTGTAGACATGTGAGAAAACTTAACCACCCTGGTCACGGCAGGTGGTTCTCGACCTCACAATCTTATCCATATCTATCCGAGACCAGTATAGATTGGATAGAAACCACAAGTACGGCGCGTACTAATTAATTGTGGACTGTATAAATTATATTAGTGTAACTGAATGAAGGGGGGGGTAGGTTACACATGGATATATCCATCAAGGAAAAAACACTTGTACATAATCTCACCACTTACCAGATATTCTCTGGTGGTCACTTGATGTAGCTGGATCACCATAACTATCCAATTACAACATACCTAACTGGCCAGTATCAGTCTGCTATAACTAGAAAGGTTACTTAACTGTGGGTGATTGATGCTCCTTATTTCCTCCATTCACCATCTCATTTCAATGTCCTGCTACACCGACACGGTTCTTATTCCAGCAGGACAAGGTATCCGTTGGTTTGTCCCAGTTTAGAAGTCGTGACTCCATAAAAACTTCACTATCCTCGAGACAGGAACAATGAGGTAAACATGTGCACACACACTCTGGGAATGGCAGCTCATATCGCTTCAACGATTCCTTAACTTAGTATTATCACTGATTACATTACAATTCACAAGACGATTTAATGTCTCATAATTATTGTAACACATTAGAGGTCACTCTATTAAGATCTGAGACCGATGAGTGAAGATTAACTCACGGGTATTTCCCCTGGACACACACCCATGGCCGCGCACCAGTCACCCCCAGTCGAACCATTATTCACTAATTTTACCACCCTTTCACGGTGGTCCCGTAAATCACATTCCCTCACTCTTCACCAGGAACAGTTACGGCACTTCCTATTATGAAGTGAGGCCTATATTAATCCTTAGGCCACCGTGAATGCCAATTTCCTGGTCCCATGTTTTCACAGCCTCCTCACTCCATTCAAAACACTCCTGCCGCCCCATGCCCTCAGCCGACCTCCCTCCCGCACATCCGCGCAGGCGCAGGGGGAACACTGTTGGTTCTATTCAAATTTCAAATACATTTTGACTCAAATCAACACATTAAACACCTATTAGGCACTATAGCTTCGGAAAATTAAATATTTTCCACAAGAGTATTTATGGTCATTTATGACTTATTTTAGGGTCTAAGACGTATCTTCCATGTATAGTTTATCACATTCCCCACACGGAAAGGTGTAGATACTAGAGGAAATAACTTGACTCTGGCAAACAAGGAATCCCTGAAAAATGACCTTAAAGTTAATGAAGAGTTTAGTGAAAGTAATTGCAGATCATTTAGTTTCAGTATCTCTTCAAATTAATTAATAACGATAACAAAGTCCGTAATCTTCCAGAGTGAACACTGTACCAGTCAGCAGCTGACCTAAGTAAGTAAGTTTATTCCGGTATACACAAATACAGTTACATAGATTATCATACATAGCAGCATATGTGTAGAGAACCTAGGATAACCCAAAAAAGTCAGAGTGACTGTATATAGTATTCTGTTTTCTGTATTGGATTGATAAAAACCTTGGTTGGCGAAACATAGTGTTAATAAATGCCCTAGTTACCGCAGACATGTTTCTCACCTGCCACTGCAACATTAACAACTACATGATGAATGAGACAATTGTGCAACACTTGGGTGTCTTTATTGCGGAGAAGTTTCACCAGCCAGTAACTTCTTCAGTTCAATGCAGAGAAGAACGGTGGAAGCAACATTCAACATTCACGAGCAACATGCACGAGCAACATTCAACATGAACGAGCAACATTCAGTGTGCACGAGCAACAATGTGCACCAGCAACATTCAACATTCATGAGCAACATTCAACATGCACGAGCAACATTCAACATGCACAAGCACCATTCAACATTTATGAGCAACATTCAACATATACAAGCAACATTCAACATGCACGAGCAACATTCGTGCATGAGCAACATTCACGAGTAACATTCAACATGCACAAGCAACATTCAACATGAACTGATAAGAGGAGACACGTTGCAGAAAAAGTTTTCGCAGGGGCTCTCCAGGGTTCTTGGTCCAAGGTGCAACCACTCTTAGGGTTTATAATTTGCACTCATGCCACTAAGCCAGGTGCTGCCATCTCGTGGCCATAGGCCTACCTAGAATTCACTCCACGAGATGCTGCATCCTTCTCACTATAGCACCAAACAAGGAACCAGCAAGACCTCCCTCCACTCTCTCGTTAGGCCAGCAGGCCTGACCGAAGCTAGCACAGAACAATGCCTGTACAGTTACAGAAAAAAGTTCCTTGACACCCTCTCCTGGGCAGAAATAATAACAGGCAACTCATATGTAGTAAACAGAGTAGTAAAGACCAGTGGCGGCTCATTGCTAAAATTAGTGGTGCTGCTGCTTCAGAAAAATTTTAGCCATTGTTTTAATATTGTGTAAAACGAAACAAGTACATAAAAAGAAAATTTATACATATGCTTCATAAAATCATAAACAAATATTTTTTACTTACCTAAATTGTTACAGTTCAAGCTTGATCTATTCATTTAAAAACGAAATCCATTAGAAAACATCTTATCTCCCTGATACACCCCATCAACTAACTACACAAATACCACCTGGTGGTTCACACTTACTCACTCACCCATTTGACCATAAACAGAAATATTAATCTCAATCTTAAAATAATGAATCCTATGATACTCCAATACTGAAACTATGTACTGTGCCAAAACAAAAGCATTCACATTGCTAAACTCACAAACTAGTATTTAGTCACTTAGCCATAATACCAACTTACCTCATAATTTGTAATATTTTAAAATAAAAATTTAAACTAAGTCTGCCCGAAATGCCTAGCCATGCTAGGCGTTGTAGTGGTACACTCTGTAATCATTATTTAACTACATGTAAACCACACAACAACCAAATTCTGTAAATTCAACATTGTAATCTTTATAGAGAATAAACTTTGAATTTGAATTTGAATTTGAATTCTTGTTCTACTTAGCATGGAAAGATTAATAAATAAAATAGCTGGAAGCATGATAATCATCTAATTCTACATTTTATCATATCCAAGAATATGGTACATAGTTTCTAATTAAGCATAACCCACGTCGCCGAGTCAAAAAGAAACACTACCTTGCACTTACACAACAGGGTCAGCACTGCGTCAGCGACAGTGCTCTCTCTACCTAGTGTGCAGCGTCTTATCTCGGACATGTGCACAACAGCCAAATACCGAATCACTGAAACGGTGCAGTGCACAGTTCCATACAAGGATTTTTGTAATTTTTTTCATGTACTAGGGGATGGCTACTGACATTAAGCTTAAGGATTATATAATGTACAAGTATAAAGAAAGAATTAAAGAAAAAATATTCATTATATTGAATGTTATCGATAATATCGAGTGAAAACAGCGAGTGCTGCAGTTCCGCAGTGCCTATACACCAGCCGCCACTGGTAAGGACTATTTTCATGAATTAATGCAGTTTGTAACGTTATACTCGTTATACTCTTAGCATCTGGTTCACTGGTCAGGAGGGTATACCTACATGAGTGAGTGAGATATGCCGAATAAAATGTAACACTCAGCATGCCACAAACAGGCAACAAGGGGAAGGGGTTGGCCTGTATGTCAAAGAGTTGCTCATTTGCTCAGAATTACTAAACACCACAAATGTAGTTGAAGTTTTGGTAGCAAAGATTAAGAAACAAAACCTAGTCATTGTAGTTTTTATATAAGCCACCAGATGCAATGTCCCAACAGCTGAAGGAACAGTTATTGAAAATTGACAATTGTCCAAAAAAATCTTTTAAATTCAGCCCCAAATATCTTGTTGCTTGGTAATTTCAATCTAAGACATTCAAAATGGAATAATCAGAGATAATCCTAGGAGGCAGCTCAGATAGAAATCTTCACACAGATGAGTAGCTGAATCTCTAATAATACACTTTAAGCCAGCAAATAGTGGAGTCAACAAGAGTGTAAAAAGC
>NW_026464256.1:0-14286 GCF_026875155.1 Cherax quadricarinatus
AACAGGAACCTGTGACGTCTTGACATCACTTAGACTGAAATCGTTTGCTCGATTGAAGAGATGACCCTGGACGTCCCCACTTCGTCGTCTGCTTGGTACACGTCGCCTGACAGTTAATGCGAGTGAACTACACAGGAAAAATACTCCCGTGGTACTTGCTACATTCGTTGACTTGCCCGTATCTATTCACGGCAGAAAGAATGTCTAGTTTTCCTGAAGATCATCAATGCACGGCACGGGAAATGCGCACACAAAATTGGCAACGAAAATTTCTACGTAGGGTGGCCGGGTATGGCTGCACCCCCACCCCGTCACCCGTCATCCGGCCGTCTTGTCGTATGTTCACTCGCCAAAACCAAACTGCAGTCTCGAATCAAAGCTGTTGCTACCTCCTGCCCTCTTCTATGGACGGGTATCTGCTGATCTAGGGTCTACAAACGTTAGCGCCAGCTCTCTCACCTTGACACAATCGAATGGAGCTGATTCCTTCAGTCTGAGATTCAGATTTTTTTTTAAATAATGCCTCTAGATATATTATCAGTTCCCGAGCATATATTTTTGGATTTTTCCTGGTCTTGGGAAATCACCATTTTCCCAGACAAACGTCTGTTCGTTTACACTCCCGTAGAGTGTAAACTTTGCTGTACTCGTGTCTCTCTTGTATGTCACCTTTATCAGCAATAAATCTGTAATCCCATTAGAGGGTGTCTGGTTTTGCTGGATCGGACACACGTGTTAAGACCAATGGGCATTCTGGACTGTGCTTATTGAAGTTGTGTAGTAACACATAAGACCTTGATCTGTGCTAGTGCAAGGATACAAGACATGACCCCTTTCATCTTCACAGTTTGGGAAAGTAGTGAGAAGGGTCTAGCTCCATGCAGGGGTCACTCCCCCAAGGGACGTTAGTCCCCAGGGGAATAGACCCCTTGGGGGTTGTAGAAAAATTTTCTCCTCGTATGACTTGTCAGTGGTCTAAGTCGGACCAAAACATCGTCAAATGTTTCTTTCTTAAGTGCAAGTTATTTATGCATTGTCCAGTTACGGTATTGTGGATTTTTATTGCTTTACGTGCCTCTCGTTTCCCTACACATGCTGCTTAGGTTCACCTAGCAGTAAATACCGTAGGTTTCTGGGTGTTATCACAGTTGCGTGAGGCGTCCTAGGGCGTGGCAGTATAACATAGAAAATGCTGGGCTATGAAATGAAGAGATTTAGGACAGCAGCTCGTAATCTTTATGTTCAGTGGATTAAATAAAGACAGGAATCTGCATTAAAAGGTTATAGGAGGGACGACACAGTATGTACTGGTTGGTGATTTGCTAGGGCAGTCCCATTCACACCCAGGTGGTCAATGTTAGGTATGTCCCACTCACACCCAGGTGGTCAATGCTAGATATGTCTTACTCCCAGGTGTACTACTACTACTACTACTACTAAAGCTGCTGCTGCCACTACTATTATCAATCAATCAATCAATCAAGTTTATTCTCTACAAGGATTACAATGCGGGGTTTACAGATTTTGGATATTGTGTGGTTTACTTGTTTTAAAATACTATTTACAGAGGGGGCCACTAGGACACCTAGCATGGCTAGGCATTTCGGGCAGACTTAGATTAATTCTTAATTTTAAATTATTACAGATTATGATATTAAGGCTATGTGACTACATTATAGTTTGTGAGTTTAGCAATGTGAATGTTTTTGTTTTGGTACAATGCATAGTGTCTATATTGAAATATCATAGACAAACTTATGACTAGTTAGGATTCATTATTTTAAGATTAAGATTCATATTTCTGTGTTTATAGTCAATGGGTGAGTGAGTGTAAGTGTGAACCACCAGGTGGTTTTCATGTAGTTAGTTGTCGGGGTGTATCAGGGAGATAAGATGTTTTCTAACTGTAGTTTTGAAAGTGATGAATGTGTCTGCAGTTCTCGAGTTTTCAGGTAGGGTGTTCCAGATTTTAGGCCCTTTGACACACATTGAATTTTTGTAAAGGTTTAGTCGGACACGGGGAATGTCATAGAGATGTTTGTGTCTGGTGTTATGCCTGTGGATAAGCATTTTAGGCCAAGGTTAATATTGGAATTTAAGGTCCTGTAGATATAGATTGCACAGTAGTAAGTGTGGATGTTCTGAACAGGGAGTAAGTTTAGATCTATGAAGAGTGGGGGAGGGGGGGTGTTGCCAGGGATGAGATTTAGCGATTATTCTTTCTGCAGCTTTTTGTTAGGTTATTATTGGCTTTAGGTGTGTTGCTGCAGTTGATCCCCAAGCACAAATAGCATAGGTGAGGTATGGATAAATGAGTGAATGGTGTAGTGTGAGAAGGGCAGTTTGCGGCACGTAATATCGTATCTTGGAGAGGATCCCCACCGTTTCGGATACTTTTTTTGTTATGTGTTCGATATGTGTGCTGAAATTTAGGTTATTGTCGAGATATAGACCTAGGAATTTGCCCTCATTATGTCTGGCAATTAGAGTGTTGTCGATCTTAAAGGAGGAGACCAAACAGAGTTGAATAACTATAGGCCAATATCCAATTTACACCCTCTCTCAAAAATCTTCGAAAAATTAATTCATAAACGAATCTACTCCTACCTCATCTCCCATAACATTCTCAACCCCTGCCAATTTGGATTCAGGCCTAATAAAAATACTAATGATGCTATTATACACATGCTAGAACATATATACACTGCAATAGAGAAAAAAGAAGTCCCACTGGGGATCTTCATTGACTTACGTAAAGCTTTTGATACAGTTGACCATGACTTGCTCCACGTAAAAATTGTCACACTATGGTATTAGAGGGCACTCCCTCAACTACCTCAAGTCTTACCTCAGCAACAGAAGCCAATATGTGTACGCAAATGGGGCAAGCTCTTCCGCACAACCAATTACAGTTGGTGTCCCACAGGGAAGTGTCCTTGGCCCTCTTCTCTTTCTCCTATACATAAATGACCTACCAAATGCTTCCCAATTACTCAAACCCACACTTTTTGCAGATGACACCACATACGTCTTCTCTCACCCGAGCCCAGTCACGCTAGCCAATACTGTAAACACCGAATTACAGAAAATATCTACCTGGATGAGGACTAACAAACTTACACTAAACATTGACAAAACCTACTTCATTCAGTTTGGTAGCAGAGCTACAGATGTACCTCTTAACATAACGATAAACGGATCACCTATCACAAAGCTAACAGAGGGAAAATTCTTAGGAATCCACCTCGATAATAGACTCAAATTTCATACACATATACAACAAATTTCTAAGAAAATTTCAAGACTGTAGGCATACTATCGAAGATACGGTACTATGTTCCACAGTCAGCCCTTCTGGCCCTTTATCACTCTCTTATTTACCCCTATCTCACCTATGGAATTTGTGCATGGGGCTCAACAACAACTAACCATCTCAGACCACTAATTACCCAACAAAAGGCTGCAGTTAGAATGATAACAAATTCTCACTATAGGCAGCACACTCCACCAATATTCAAAACACTCAACCTACTCACCATACAAAACATCCATACTTATTATTGCACTTATTACATACATAGAACACTTAACTCTGATATTAACCCTCCCCCTCAAACATCTCCTTGCCAACCTCAACAGAACACATGACCATAATACAAGGCACAGATCACTCTTTGATGTTCCTCGTGTCCATCTCACGCTATGCAAAAACTCAATGCACATAAAAGGCCCTAAAATCTGGAATTCATTACCTGTAAATATAAAAGAAACACTACCTGTTTATAAATTCAAGTCTCTTCTCAAAGTTCACTTACTCACTCAAAACCAAATAAATACTGAATAACTGAACCTTATAAATTGTATATCCTAAATGTTACTCACAATTATATCACACAAATGTTAAACCTAACATTGTTATTTTTTTTTTAAATACACTACCTGAATGAACAGCAATGCATGCAAGCATAGGACCTGTCTTTGTAATACTCATTTGTATTTTATAGTTATCTGTTTACAATAATGTCTTATCACTGATTTCATCATTGCTTAGTTAATCTTAAGTTAATTTTAAGCCAGCCCGTAATGCTATGCATATAAGTGGCTTTGGCATGCTGCTCTTACCTGTATTTTTTTGTACCTCTGTATGTATGCTAAAGTTGCGCAACACCTGCTGTGCTACCAAACATAATATAGTAGGTTTTGTCAGTGTTAAGTGTAAGTTTATTGGCTGTCATCCAAGTCGATATTTTGAGCAGCTCCTCGTTGACAATGGTGTTGAGGGTGGCAAGATTAGGGTGGGAGATGACGTAAGTCGTGTCGTCAGCAAAGAGAATGGGTTTCAGGTGTTGGGATACGTTTGGAAGATCATTAATGCAAATGAGGAAGAGCAGGGGTCCAAGGACACTTCCCTGCGGAACTCCAGTATCAAGTGACCGTGTTGATGAGGCTGTGTCTTTAATGGTGACATACTGATATTTATTAGTAAGGTAGGATTTGAAATATGCAAGCGCATGACCTCCTATACCATAATGGTCAAGTTTGTGGAGTAGGATGCCGTGGTCTACTGTGTCAAACGCTTTTCTTAGGTCAATAAAAATTCCTAGCGGATATTCCTGCTGCTGCTGGTGGTGGTGGTGGTGGTGGTGGTGGTGGTGGTGGTGGTGGTGGTGGTGGTGGTGGTGGTGGTGGTGGTGGTGGTGGTGGTGGTGTGCTGCTGCTGCTGCTGCTGCTGCTGCTGCTGCTGCTGCTGCTACTACTACTACTACTACTACTACTACTACTACTGCTACTACTACTGCTACTACTACTACTACTACTACTACTACTACTACTACTACTACTACTACTACTACTACTACTAATAATAATAATAATAATAATAATAATAATAATAATCTATATCTCTACAAGTACATGACACAACTTATACAGACACAGCTGACACCAGTGAAATACTGTATAGAAAGCTCCTGATTATGCAGAGCATTTCGGGCAACGTAGGTTAATTTTGTCCCCAGGATGCGACCCAAACCAGTCTGCTAACACCCAGATACCTACTTCTTGCTAGATGAACAGGGATAGTAAGTGTCTTAAGGAAACATACCCAATATTTCCACCCGTACCGGGGATCAAACTACGTATCCAGTGTGTGAGCTGAGTGCGCTTCATACTCAACTACGGGTCACCTAATTAACTTAAGAAGCTGTTCAGTAGTTATATTCTGACGATATTTATTGTCAAGAGAACGAGCAATACGCCAGCAGCTCTGTACAATTAGTCTGGCAAGGACTACATAGCATATGCAGTCACCACACACCTAACAGACGAAGGTGATGCTACCCACCCAGCACTGAAGCTAACACAAGACACCAGGTGATAATATGCTGACTGCATGGCAGCAGTGACTACTGATCTCACTCATGACCTGAATATTGATATCACTCATGACCTGACTTCTGATCTCACTCATGACCTGAGTACTGCTCTCACTGATGACCTGGCTACTGACTTCAATCATGACCTGACTACTGATCTCATTCATGACCTGACTACAGATCTCACTCATGACCTGACTACAGATCTCACTCATGACCTGACTACTGATAGCACTCATGACCTGACTACTGCTCTCATTGATGACCTGACTACTGACTTCAATCATGACCTGACTACTGATCTCATTCATGACCTGACTACAGATCTCACTCATAACCTGACTACAGATCTCACTCATGACCTGACTGCTGATAGCACTCATGACCTGACTACTGATCTCACTCATGACCTGACTACTGGTAACACTCATGACCTGACTACTGATAACACTCATGACCTGACTACTGATCTCACTCATGACCTGACTGCTAATCTCACTTATGACCTGACCACTGATATCACTCATGACCTGAATACTGATCTCACTCATGGTCTGACTACTATCTCACTCATGATCTGACTACTGATCTCACTCATGACCTGACTACTGATCTCAATCATGACTTCACTACTAATCTAACTCATGACCTGACTACTAATCTCACTCATGACCTGGCTACTGATCGCAATCATGACTCGACTACTAATCTCACTCATGACCTGACTACTGATCTCACTCATGACCCAACTACTGATCTCACTCATGATCCACAACTAATCTCGCTCATGACCTGACTGCTGATCTTGCTCATTACCTGATTACTGATCTCATTTATGACCTGAATTCTGATCTTACTCACGACCTGACTACTGATCTCATGGCCTGACTACATATCTCACTTAAGACCTTACTACTGCTCTGATTCATGATCTGAATGTTGATCTCCCTCATGACCTGACTACTAATCTCGCTTATGACCTGAATATTAATATCACTTGTTACCTGACTACTGAACAAGTTATGGTCCCACTCATAGCCTGACCAGTTGTCTTATAATCTCACCACTGTGCTAGTGACCCGACAAGTTGTTTTGAGATTTGATTCCTAACCCAGTGATCTGATCAGTATTGTTGATGAATGGTTCACAGAACCGACACGTTGATAAATTAGACACATGTGCAACTCTTGGGTATCTTTATTGAGGAAACGTTTCGCCACACAGTGGCTTCATCAGTCCATACACGACTGCTGCACCTCTCCTGCCTACGGTTCATAAGCTCCTTCTCCGCTCATATGCCGTATTCTACTCAAGATTGATGGACTGACCTCATCGACTCAAGGTTGAGGGACTGATTACCTCATTCTCCTCTTGTTCTTCAAGCTTCTCCTGTGTATGGACTGATGAAGCCACTGTGTGGCGAAACGTTTCCTTAATAAAGATACCCAAGAGTTGCACATGTGTCTAATTTATCGATCTGATCAGTGATATGAGGAGTTCACCACTGACCCATGATCTGATCAGTGGTATGAGGACCTCACCACTGACCCATGATCTGATCAGTGGTATGAGGACCTCACCACTGACCCATGATCTGATCAGTGGTATAAGGGCCTCACCACTGTCCCATGATCTGATCAGTGGTCTCATTTATAACCAGCCTTCTGATCAGCGATTGAGTACTGACGTCACCAGTGATCTGTTGATCCGGCTAGTCCTCTCACTCCTCACCTGAGCACTGATCTTCCTCACCCTGACTGGCGATCTCACTCCTGACCTGAGTACTGATCTTTCTTCCTGACTGGCGATCTCACTCCTGACCTGAGTACTGATCTTTCTTCCTGACTGGCGATCTCGCTCCTGACCTGAGCACTGATCTTTCTTCCTGACTGGCGATCTCGTTCCTGACCTGATTACTGATCTTCCTGACAGTTGAACTAATGTTCTGGAAACTGATATCATTCTCCACCTGAAACCTTTGTATTTCAAGTCAATATAAATTCCTCCAGCACCGAATTACACTAAACCGAGACACATAAAAAAACAATTATTAGGTAGAGTTCCCAAAACACGCGACACAAGATCAGTGCAGATAATAATCCAAATCTCGGACGTCATAAGCGGCTTTGCAATTTAGGCAATCACGAGACGAGAGTATTGCTATAGCAAGATGGCTCAGAGGAAAAACCACCAGCAGCGGAATTTCATGATGACAGGATCAAAGCAAATGTCAAACTAAGTGATGAGATCTTTACTGGGAAAATGTTGCTAGTCAGCTTGACGCGCCTGAGATCCATAGCTGCTGTAATAAGACGACTAAAAGAATGTAAAAGGAGTGAAAGGAAAATGAGAAGAATACCTTTGGAAAAGGTAATGTAATGGTAATACCAAGACACCTCCGTGTGCTGCTTACACACACACACACACACACACACACACACACACACACACACACACACACACACACACACACACACACACACACACACACTCATACACACAGAATTGTGGCACTTCAGAAATCTTCATACTGAAGCAACTAGGATAGGCGAGTCGATATATATTATATGCTTCTAAACTGTTGTATCTGGGCACCTCTGCAATATCAGTGATTATATATGAGTGAGGTGAAGGTGTTTAATAATGATGAAAGTATTTTCTTTTGGGGGATTTTCTTTCTTTTTTGGTCACCCTACCTCGGTGGGAGACGGCCGACTTGTTGAAATATATATATATATATATATATATATTATATATATATATATATATATATATATATATATTATATATATATTATATATATTATATTTATTTATTTTATTTATATTATCACACTGGCCGATTCCCACCAAGGCAGGGTGGCCCGAAAAAGAAAAACTTTCACCATCATTCACTCCATCACTGTCTTGCCAGAAGGGTGCTTTACACTACAGTTTTTAAACTGCAACATTAACCCCCTCCTTCAGAGTGCAGGCACTGTAACTTCCCATCTCCAGGACTCAAGTCCGGCCTGCCGGTTTCCCTGAACCCCTTCATAAATGTTACTTTGCTCACACTCCAACAGCACGTCAAGTATTAAAAATCATTTGTCTCCATTCACTCCTATCAAACACGCTCACGCATGCCTGCTGGAAGTCCAAGCCCCTCGCACACAAAACCTCCTTTACCCCCTCCCTCCAACCTTTCTAGGCCGACCCCTACCCCGCCTTCCTTCCACTACAGACTGATACACTCTTGAAGTCCTTCTGTTTCGCTCCATTCTCTCTACATGTCCGAACCACCTCAACAACCCTTCCTCAGCCCTCTGGACAACAGTTTTGGTAATCCCGCACCTCCTCCTAACTTCCAAACTACGAATTCTCTGCATTATATTCACACCACACATTGCCCTCAGACATGACATCTCCACTGCCTCCAGCCTTCTCCTCGCTGCAACATTCATCACCCATGCTTCACACCCATATAAGAGCGTTGGTAAAACTATACTCTCATACATTCCCCTCTTTGCCTCCAAGGACAAAGTTCTTTGTCTCCACAGACTCCTAAGTGCACCACTCACTCTTATATATATATATATATATATATATATAATATATATATATATATATATATATATATATATATATATATATATATATATATATATAATCTGCACATAGAGAGGAGCTTACGACGACTTTTCGGTCCGATTTGAGCTGTTTACAAAGTCACACTATAAAGAAGGAGAGGTTAGGTTAGGTAAGGTTCGTCAGGAAACAGGACAAGTGTTTCCTGACGCGGGTCTTACTCAGATGATGACCCGCCATTGGAACTTTTGGTCATCTGACGGAGGCCTTCCACTGGCTTACCGGTCTACCCCTTTAAAAATTAATGGTTATAGTTGTAACCATTTATCAGGAAGGAGAGGAGGAGCCAGTATATATAGGCAAGCTGGTAGGGACAGGACGAGAGAGGTAGGAGGAGTAGTGGCAGAGGTGAGACAGGTAGTGGAAACAGTAGTGGTAGTGTGAAGCAGGGAGAGAGGTTGCTGGGACAAAAAAAAATAGAAAAAAGCAGACAAATGAAAAGGTTGGAGCCAAAGGCAGCAGGAAGGACGTAGTAGTAGTAATAGTAATAGTAGTAGTAATAGTAGTAGTAGTAGTTGAGTCAGTGAAAGACCATGAAAGAGGAGCACTGCAGGAGAGCTGAAAGAACACAAGGGGTAAGACCAAAAACACAGGAAAGGAGGGGGGAGAGAGAGTAAAGGATAAAACACTCAAGGCAGAAGAAAGGAGACCACCCAAAACAAGAAAAAGGAAAGGAGAAGAGGTATAAAGAGGAGAGAAAAGAATCTGGTTAAGTTACGTGTGTTCTAAAGTTTGGAGCCTTTGACAGTGTAATGGGAGAGGAAGACATCTACGGAGACAAAGCCAGGACAAAGGTTAATACAAGGAAAGTTGTGTATAAGAGAGGATTCAACCAGACGGCGACTGTGAAAGTTAGAAGTAGGGTAGACAGTTTTAGCGGACGACCAGTCAATAGGATGACTGTGATCTCTGACATGACAGAGAAAAGCAATGTTGGTGTCGTCAAGCCTAACACTTATTTTATGCTCATTGAGTCTGTTAGGAAGAGAACGACCAGTTTCTCCTAAGTACTGAGGAGGACAAGAGGAACATGAAATAGAGTAGACACCAGGAGTATCTATAACAAGAGGAGAAGTACGAACAAGATTAGTGCGAAGGATGTTAGTCTGGTGTTAGTCTTATGAGACTTGGAAGCAATAACAGCAGCTTCATAAGAACGAAAGAGATGTTTAAAAGAAGGAAGAAAGGAGGAAAAAAATTAAAAATGTTGAATAGAATAAGACGCTTAGCTGCGGGATCATTTGTGTATTGTTCCAGTCATGGAATTGTGCCTTTTTTGTTCTTTTTTATGGACCCTGCAAGTAAGCGCCTTATTCTTTCCAACTTTTTTAATGTTCTTGATGATGCTCTTAATTTTCTTGGCAAGAAGGCCAGTGAAGGGCTACTTCGACTTCCTATACCTACTGATTGATGTCTTTCTTGATCTTATTCGCCTTTGTGTGGGCTCAGATTTATTTTCCTTTCAAAGTAAATATTATTCTCTAACTTTCGTTGTCGCTTTGGGCTCTCCTCTACACCCTGTTCTTGCTAATCTTTATATGGAATACTTAGTAAGTGTTTTTCCTACTATTGGTGTGCGCCATTTTCTCTGACTCCGCTATGTAGATGACATTTTTGCTGTTAGGTGAAAGGACAGAATTGCAACTAATGTGACATTTTATTGTGGCAACGTTTCGCTCTCCAGGAGCTTTATCAAACCGCTATAAACAATACATGGACATAGAGGGTGGTTTAGAAAAACTTTAGAAAAACGCCAGTGGAGGACACAGGCCTACCTTTAATCGTCTCAGTTACTGGCACTTCGATGCTCGTTTACGCGGACCACCATATCTCTGCCTGTTTCGCCTACATATTTCATGGGACAGAATCCACAGGGCATGATGTGGACGCCTACTGTGGAAGTTAGAGATGTGGGGCTGCGTTTCGTAGTGAGGTCTTTGATAGATGATGTGTTTATGGTGGTAACATTTATGTTACTCTTAAGAAGTGCCCGGCGAGTATTCGTGGCAACAACACCACATAGGAGCATTCTGAACTGCTTAGAGGGCTGTTCCATGGGCGGCTTGTTGAGGATACCTTGTGCCTTGAGTCTGTAATCTCGGATGAAGAAAGATGGAAACTGAAGACGTGTAAAGGCTTGTGTTAAGTAAGTATATTCTTGACTCACGAAATCGTAATGACACTCCCGTGGTATGGTTAAATACATTCTTCCTACATTAAATATGGTATGGTTAAATACATTCTTCCTACATTAAATATGGTATGGTTAAATACATTCTTCCTACATTAAATATGGTATGGTTAAATACATTCTTCCTACATTAAATATGGTATGGTTAAATACATTCTTAATACATTAAATATGGTATGGTTAAATACATTCTTAATACATTAAATATGGTATGGTTAAATACATTCTTCCTACATTAAATATGGTATGGTTAAATACATTCTTAATACATTAAATATGGTATGGTTAAATACATTCTTAATACATTAAATATGGTATGGTTAAATACATTCTTCATACATTAAATATGGTATGGTTAAATACATTCTTAATACATTCTTTCAGTTTTCTTTTGTCATTTATATTTTATTGCAAATTCTTCACAATCTATGAAAAACACTTGTTTTATTTTAAATAAACTCCAATTTGACTACATTGCCTTAAAAATCATTCTAATTAAGAAACACCAGCGCTCATAGTTTGAAGCCGATCTGGAAAACCTTTCTCAAGTTATTATATAGTTAACAACTTATTTAATAAAACTGGAAAATTGAAATTTACACTTCTAAATTTGAATGCTTTTCTCCTTATAAATATAAGAAATTACATGTAAACCAAAATATGAATTATTATTATTATTAAAGATTAGCCGGTATTCTCCCGGCCCGGGCCTTTTCCAAGTGGTGGCCCGGCCTTGGCTCCCTCTTTAGGGAGTGTCTGAGACCTAAGTCTCCCATGAGAGGAGGCACAAGTACCTCCTCATCTTTGGGACCAACTGTCCCCAGGCCTAGCCACAAGCTAGGCCTCTCTGGTCTGCCATCCCCGCCCCAAGGGGGCAAATGGGAATGACAGTCTTATGAGCTAAAGGCTCGGGCTCAGGCACCTACCCTACCCTAGAAGGGTTAGGCATGGTGTCGATCCAAAATATGAATACCAAGTCTTCAATAAATATACGAAACGGGATATAATCTATAATATCCAAAAAGTTTATGTAAATTTTCTATAAATTTCCAGAAATACATTTTATAACCCCAAAAAATGGGCAAGGAACCATTTTTTTTTTTAAAAAGATTTGTTGATATTTCTTCTGTACTTAAGAGTTTCATAAACGAAATTATATTTAAAACTTTTGACATAAAACTTTTTAATAGATACCGAGAAATTAGTCCAGATAGATACGTCAGAACACCCTAGAATATATTCATTAGAAGACATTACGATGTAATTAAGGTCCAGGACCGAAATGTTTTCTAATATGTCCAAGTGATGACTTACTGGTCTTTTCAACCCAAAACTCTTGACGTTAAAAACGAAATTAATTGGTAAAAAATCCTCAAAATATGGATGTGGTTGTGTATTCACGTTTTCTCGTACCAAAAAAAAAAATATGTTCTGAGCAAATTGGAAAAAATATTGAACAAATATTACAATAACACAAATACAGAATTAAAACTAAGTAAAATCTTATGTTACATATATTCATGTGAGAGATTTTAACCACTATATTGATTTAAAAAATGTGAGAATTGTAAGAAAATCAATGTTAGTACGAATTATAACACAATCAAGATTAAGAAAAAAAAAAGATTTATTCATAACACATGATTTGTGAGGATTATAAAGTATGTTGAAAAATAAATTTACGTCTACCTGATGTGTTACTCAAAGTATTATTTTTTTATTTATTATCACACTGGCCGATTCCCACCAAGGCAGGGTGGCCCGAAAAAGAAAAACTTTCACCATCATTCACTCCATCACTGTCTTGCCAGAAGGGTGTTTTACACTACAGTTTTTAAACTGCAACATTAACACCCCTCCTTCAGAGTGCAGGCACTGTACTTCCCATCTCCAGGACTCAAGTCCGGCCTGCCGGTTTCCCTGAGCCCCTTCATAAATGTTACTTTGTTCACACTCCAACAGCAACGTCAAGTATGAAAAACCATTCGTCTCCATTCACTCCTATCAAACACGCTCACGCACGCCTGCTGAAGTCCAACCCTTCGCACACAAAACATCCTTTACCCCTCCCCCAACCTTTCCTAGGCCGACCCCTACCCCGCCTTCCCACTACAGACTGATACACTCTTGAAGTCATTCTGCTTCGCTCCATTCTCTCTACATGTCCGAACCACCTCAAACAACCCTTCCTCAGCCCCCTGGACAACAGTTTTGGTAACCCGCACCTCCTCCTAACTTCCAAACTTACGAATTCTCTGCATTTTTATTTACACCACACATTGCCCTCAGACATGACATCTCCACTGCCTCCAGCCCTTTTCCTCGCTGCAACATTCATCACCCATGGGTTTACACCCATATAAGGTGTTGGTTAAAAACTATACTCTCATTACATTCCCCTCTTTGCCTCCAAGGACAAAGTTCTTTGTCTCCACAGACTCCTAAGTGCACCCCTCACCCTTTTCCCCTCATCAATTTTTATGATTCACCTCATCCTTCATAGACCCATCCCCTGACACGTCCACTCCCAAATATCTGAATACATTCACCTCCTCCATACTCTCTCCCTCCAATCTGATATCCAATCTTTCATCACCTAATCTTTTTGTTATCCTCATAACCTTACTCTTTCATGTATTCACTTTTAATTTTCTTCTTTTGCACACCCCTACCATATTCATCCACCAATCTCTGCAACTTCTCTTCAGAAACTCCCAAGAGCACAGTGTCATCAGCAAAGAGCAACTGTGACAACTCCCCCTTTATGTGTGATTTCCCTTTTCATTTAACTCCAAGCCTCTTGTCAAGACCCTCGCATTTACTTCTCCTACAACCCCATCTATAAATATATTAAACAACCACGGTGACATCACACTCCCTGTCTAAGGCCCACTTTTACCGGGAAATAATTTCCCTCTTTTCCCATGTACTCTAACTTGAGCCTCCACTATCCTCGTTTTAAAAACTCTTTACTGCTTCGAACCCCACCTCCTACACCATACACCAGCAACATCGCCCATTGCCCCCCATCCACCCTTCATTACGCCTTTTCCCAAAACCCTAAATGCCACAAAGACCTCTTTAGCCTTATCTA
>NW_026464257.1:0-14933 GCF_026875155.1 Cherax quadricarinatus
TACACAGTCGCCGAACAAAAATTTTTAACAAAAACCCCTCTTGGGTACCGTTCAGTGAAAATCCACAAATTTCTCATTGGTTTATTCCGTAGGATCTCCGTGATTGCGGGCCCAAAAGGGAAACTCCATTGAGGGCCCCCGTTACAGCCCCACGGGTTTTAATTTCAATGAAAAGCAGTATTTCCCCTGCGCGGGGGAGCCTGCCCCATGTTGGAAAAAATTTAATACTCCCACCAGAAAAACTCCAGGGGGCAGCGGGCAGAACACGCCCTCCCACTAAAGGGGCCCCCTCAGGGAAAGGTTCCTTGATGTTGGTGAGGGGTCTTATTTGGGGAATTGGTCTGTGTCCATTTTCCCCAAATTTTACCCTGTCCCCCCTCCACACCCCCCCAGGCGCTGTATAATCCTACGGGTTTAGCCCCGTCCCCCTTGTTTTAAAAATTAATAAAAATCCACTAAAGGGTTTGGGAGAGACGAATGTCAGGGAAAAAGGGGAAAGTTTGGGGTATGCAATAATTTCGCCAAAATCTTTCTGAATAACAAAAAAAATATATTTCCTGTGTTTTTTTTGGTAAAAAAATTATTGTAAACAAATCAAAAAAAATTTTTAGTTGGGTTGGGCCCAAAAAAAAATTTGCTTTTGTTTAAAAAAAGGTTTAAAGGTAAGTTTTCTAAGATTTTTTTTGGGGGAAAAATTTTAAAATTTTTTTTCCCATTAACATTAATAAAAAAAAAATATATCTTTAAACTTTAATAAGGGGGAAAATTTTCCAGAAAAGGCAAAATTTTTTTAAATGGTTCTTATAATTGACATTTTTACATATTCGGCCCGACTTTATATATATATATATATATATATATTTATTTATATTATATATATTTATTTTAAAAATATATATATTTATATATATATTTATATATTATATATTTTTTTTTTTTTTTTTATTACACAGGGGCCGTTCCCCCAAGGCAGGGTTGGGGCCCCAAAAAAGGGAAAAAACTTTCACCATCTTTCACTCCATCATTGTCTTGCCAGAAGGGTTGCTTTCATACAGTTTTTTTAAACGGGAAAACATTAACACCCCCCCTTAAAGAGTGCAGGACTGTATTCCCCATCTCCGGGGCCCCAAAAGTGGGCCCTTCCCGGTTTTCCCCCTAAACCCTTTAAAAAATGTTACTTTGTCACACCCCAAACAGACGTCAAAAATTAAAAACCTTTTGCCCTTCCATTCACTCTTTTAAACCCCGTCACGCAGGGCCTGCGGGAAAGCCCAGCCCCTCGCAACAAAACCTCCTTTCCCCCCTCCCTAAACCCCTTCCCTTTGGGCCCGCCCCCTACCCCCCTTTTTCCCAAATTACAGCTGTTTACACTCTTAAAGTTATTCTGTTTCGCCCTTCTCTTACATGCCCGAACCCCCTCAAAAACCCTTTCCCTCCCCTCTGGAAAACATTTTTGGTTTAACCCCGACCTCCCCCAAATTTCCCCAAACTACAAATTCCCCTGAATTTTTTTTCACACCCACTTTGCCCCTGAAATGCCATCTCCATTTGCCTCCGGGCCTTTTTCCTCGTTTGCAACATTTCATCCCCCATGTTCACACCCATTTAAGAGCTTTGGTTTTTAAAACCCTATACTCTCATACATTCCCCTTTTTGCCCCCAAGGACAAAGTTCTTGTCCCCCACGGGACTCCTAAGTGCCCCAAATTCACTTTTTTTTCCCTCATCAATTCTTTGATTCACCTCATCTTTCATAAAACCCACCCGCGGGACACTTTCCACCCCCAACAAATATTGTTTACGTTACCCCCTCCATACTCTCTCCCCCCCAATTGATTTTCAATCTTTCATCACCAATCTTTTTGTTATCCAAAACCTTTTATTTCCTGTATTAAATTTTAAATTTTCTTCTTTTGAAACCCTCCCAAAATTTTCTTTCCACCAATTCGGGCTGCTTCTTCGGGAAATTCCCCCAAAAGAGCACAGTGTCATAGCAAAGAGCAGCTGTGACAACTCCCCCCCTGGTGTGTTCTTTTCTTTTAACCCCCACGCCTCTTGCAAGACCCTGCATTTATTTCCCAAAAACCCCTCTATAAAAAATTAAAAAAACCCACGGTGACATCAAAACATCCTTGCCCTAAGGCCTATTTTTAAACGGGGGAAAAAAAATTTCCCTCTTTTCTACAAAACTTAACTTGAGCCTCACTTTCCCCGTAAAAACTCTTCACTGCTTTTAGTAACTACCTCCCACAACCCTTTTAAATTGCAACCTTTTGGCCAATTGCCCCCCATCCCCCTGTCTACGCCCTTTTTCCCAAAACCATAAATGCCACAAAAACCCCCTTTAGCCCTTTTCTAAAAAACTGTTCAAATTATATGTTTCACTGTAAAAAACTGGGCCCAAACCCCCCTACCCTTTTCCTTTAAACCCCCTTGTTCATCTGCTATCCTATTCCCGTCTTATTTAATTTTTTCAAAATAAAATTACCATACACTTTACCCGGACCCCTCAACAGACTTATCCCCCTATAAGAAAAATTTCCCAAACTCCCTTTTGTGGGCTATCCATTATCACAAAGCAAAGCATAAGCTTTCCCAAGCACACAAAAAAAAAAAACCACCCAAAAACCCGGTAGTTTTTAAAAGGACCCCGTTTAAACTCCACATACTGTTTAAATTTTCCGCAAAAAAAAATTTTAAAAAACAACCCACTGTTTAAAAAAAAACCCCAACCCCTGTTTTAAAATACCATAAAAAAGTGGGTTTCGCCTCTATTATTCGCCCCCTTTTTTTAAACCCTTTTTTTTCCTTTAATTTTTACATTGCATTCATTTGCTTAAAAGCTAAATTGGGAATGAAGTCCCTTTATTAAATTTTTTTATTTGTTCGTTTATTTATATTTTATGTGGCCAAATATGGGGTTTAAATTTATGTGTATTATGCCCCTTGTTTTCGGGTTGGGGTACCGGGGGGAAAGGTAAAAATGGAAAAATAAACTCCCTATGCAGTATAATGTGATCCTTTATTTTACAAAAAAAAGGGTTTGCCCACACGTGAGCGTTTTCAAGTCACAAAAAAATCTGAACATTTTAAAATTTATTTTAAAAACGACAGGTTTTTTAAAGGGAAAACATACGCAACAGTTTTGGTATCTTTATTATGAAAAGTTTCGCCTACACAGTAGGCTTTTTTTTGTCAAGTACAGAAAAGTTGGGTGAAGCAGAAGATACTTGAGACGATTAATCAGTCCATACCCTTAAAAGGTTTTCTGGGAAGGGGCACTGAAACCTTTTTTTGGGGTCTTAAAAACTTAGGAAATTTTTCGCTTGCCTAATTTTTTTGGGCACGCCTACTTCCAAATTGACAAATGTTTAAAACCAAACCCATGGGCTGCTACACCCCTCCGCCATTTCGGTTTTAAGCTGCTTCCCCCGTCATATGCCCTATTCTACTTTAAGATTGGGTGGCCCGAACAATCCCATCAAGGTTGGGGGACTGATTACCTCATTTCCTCCCGTTCTTCAAGTTTCTCCTTCCCTATGGACTGATGAAGCCACCCGTGTGGGGAAAAAGTTTTCCTCAATAAAGATACCCCAAAATTGCACATTGTCTAATTTTTTCAAATGCGGTTCTCTGAAAATCCAAACTACAGATCCCGTTTGGGGACTTTAAAAAAACCCCCTGTTTTGGGCAAAAAGTTGTCAATAAAGGATCACATTTTTATTGCATTTGTTTAAATTTCCCCTTTGGCCCGGGATTTTAAAACCATTTATTCCTTCGAAAGGTAAAAGGGGTAAGGAGTAAATCTCCAAAACTGTTCGATCGTTATAAAACCCCCCCCCTTTTTTCCTTTTGTGTAGTGTAATTTTATAAGATGTCCCCGTGACCACCTAACCACCCCCCTCGCTGTTAGGTGGAAGGGTTGTTTTTGTTTTTAAAATGTTTATTATGCACCCCATACCCATCCCTTTTTGGGGGGTATCAAAAATTACAGGATACAAATTTGGGCCAGGGACTGGGGCTCCAAATTTTGATAGCTGAGGGGAAGTTTCAAGGGTAAAGAACTAGATCTTGGGACACTAGAATAATTGCAAAAGGGAATGAATCATAAACCCCATTAAAAATGAGAAAATTTTCCCAAAAGGAAGAGCTCCAGGTAGACTTGGGCAAAATCATGACAAGTTTCAAAGGTAATGAATTTAAAAAACAGTTTGACATATTTCAATCATTTAAAAAATTACAGAGTAATTTACAGTTTTAAAAACATTTGGGAGGGAAGAGAAATTTTTAAAACCCCACCGCCAAGAGCCAAAAACTCCCTCTGTTTCTTCTAAAAAGCTGTTTTTTTGGGTTTTTTTCAATTGGTAATTTTGTTTAAAATGTGTAATACTCGACTGATCTAGGGTGAAACTAGATATTATTTCTTGAAGAAGTTTTGTAACAAGTCCCATTTAAAAGGGCTCTCTATAACAACGTATTTCAAGGTTTTTTTTAGGAAATTTGGGAATGTGAAGTACTAAGCCCTTTTTTGACCAAAAATACTGGGATAACTTTTAATTTTTTCTTGCTTAAAATTTTTATGATCTAAAATGCTTAATTTTAAAAGAATTTTTTTTTGAAGATTATTATTATTTCCCCAAAAATTTCTACCTATAGTTATGCTTAATCCCAAATGTATGGAAAGGCCCTTTATAACCCGGGCCGTAACATATGGGATAAACTAAACCCTAACACTGTATAAAATACCACAGCACTATAAAGTATCACAACAGTATAAAATACCACAATGCCTAAAATACCCACAATACTGTATAAACAACCACAACACTGTTTTAAACAGCCACAACACTATAAATAACCACAACACTATATAAAGCACCACAACATTGTATAAAAAAAGCCACAACACTACAAATCACCATAACACTATAAACTACCATAACTGCATAAACTACAATAATACTGTATAAGCAACCACAACACGTATAAACAACCACAACACTGTATAAACAACCACAACACTGTATAAACAACCACAACACTGTAAAAAACAACCACAACACTATACAGTATGCACTTCAATTTACTTTCTTGTGTTTCTCAACATTTCCTATTCCTGATAAATTTCCTTTCCAATTTTCCTGGGAATGTGGATTAGAATTTTGCCTCAATTCTGATGATTGTAGAGGACTAATAAATGCTGGAGCTACAGGGTTTTTTTAATACAATATTTTTTAGATCGATTCATTAGACTGGCTGTTCCTTTAATATTAGCAAAATACTGGGCCTGTCCGGGATTTGAACCCGGGACCTCCTGCACCCAAAGCAGGAATCATACCCCTAGACCAACAGGCCTCGTTAGTATGTGACTTTAAAAGACATATTACATAATGTTTATTTGAAAAAAAAGAATGAAAAGTTTATTGGGCCTTTCCGGGAGTTGAACCCGGGACCTCTCGCACCCTAAGCGAGAATCATACCCCTAGACCAACAGGCCACGGAGCAATCCATAATGCTAAAGTAATATCAAAATATTTTTTTACTTTTAATATAATTGTTGATAACGGATAGTCAGGATAAGATACGATTTGTTTGGATTTTTAACCAGGAGGGTTAATCACCCAGGATAACCCAAGAAAGTCAGTGCGTCATCGGGACTGTTATTTCTACTGGGGTCTTTTAACTGGGATTTCTTCTTTATCACCGTTATCAACGGTGTGGGAAAACAATGTAACAGTGAACAGGATTTAAAGTCTATCTACTACACGAGGGTCATTAAGGTGACCTGAAGAATGTCATGTTGGGATGACATTCTTCAGGTCACAATGCGTCACTCACACCTCACTCTCCGCCTATATATATGTCTTTCTACCTCTGTATATTAGAAGTGATCAAGGTCCCAGGACCGAAACGTTTTCTAATAAATGTCATACTGTTTGCTTACGTGTCTTTCTAAACCAACTTGTCGGTATTTATTACCAAGGTTTATAAGTACACGCTATATACACAGAGACATATACCTCTTGGTGTATATATATTAAGGCTGCACGTAACCTGTTCACCACCAATCGAAAATAATTCTATATATGTGCGTATTAAAATGTGTTAAACGTATTAAACTCTAGTTTGTATATATAGCATTCTGCTGTGAAAGTGTTATAGTAAGATAAGGAGCAGATGTTATTAATGCTCTGAATATCTCGCATGGTGAGGCTAAGAAGAGAGTCGAAGTCACATCAGACTCCCAGGCCCAATTAATCGTATGCCTCAGTAATACAAGCTCGGTCTATTATTACTAATGATAGTACACAAAGTCTTTCCCTGAATCGTGCACCTTCCAAATCTTGTTTAAAGTCTTCCGCATCCCCTGCTCTCATTATCACTCCTACTCACACCTCTTCGTCTGATCTTTATGTTCGAACTAAAGTGGACAAACGTGGCAAGTCAGCGACTCAGCCACGAGTTATTTCCCTTCTTACCTGATTTGATTCTGATTCTAATGACCAGAGTTTTGGGTAAGATGGGTAAGGAAGAAGGATGGGTAAGGATGGAAATATTGGAAAAGGGTTGGAGGGGGGGAAGAGGTAGGATATAAAAGGTAGTGGCCCCAACCACTTTGGTGTAAGTTACAAAGTGTATGTAAAATTTATAATATATTCTTTAAGGGGTATAATACTAACCCATCAGAGTCACATAGATATAATAGGTATATATAAGTACATGACTCTGAATTGGTAGTAGTTATACAAGTTGCAATTGCTTTTTTTTTTTTCGCGATTGCACAACGGATATTTGTACAACAAGAAAGGCAATAATTTTCTGGCCGGTTTATAAGCTCGTGACAATAGCTTCTTAATGGTGGTGTCCAACAATAGTCAATAGCATAATTTTACATTAGAAAGTTATTTAAGATGTCTCCCTAATTGGGGGCGATGAAATTTTTTACAGTATACATAGAAGGGTTCTGGTGGTATCCAATCTTCTTCGTCAGGGAAGTTACTCAAAATCATGGGTCGAGGTAATCATTTATGAATAAAACGACGAACCCTCTGTGGGAGAGTCATTCTTTGAGTCCTGTGAGGCGGAGTATTGATGGTGTAATCGGTGGTATTTATCACTTGTATAGGATGTTCTCTATCTGCCATGTATAGTTCTTGCATTGTATAAAGTTGTTTCTTTTTAGAGTGTATCTTAGCATGTCTTAGCCATGGGTCCCACGAAGACGAACTCTGTATTGCGATCATCTTCGAGTCATGAAACCACTAACTGGGGACGTGACAGGTCCCGCAGTATCTCCCCACTCGAGAACAAAAATTTCGAGCCACATCACCATTAAAGGAACCGATACACTTTAAAACAGGAAAGAACTAAAAGCCATAAATGAAATCGAAAGAAACCCCAAGTATTTCTTTTCCTATGCCAAGTCAAAGTCGAGAACAACGTCCAGTATTGGGCCCCTACTTAAACAAGATGGGTACTACACAGATGATAGCAAGGAAATGAGGTGAGCTACTCAAGTCCCAATATGACTCCAGTTTTTAGCAAGCCGCTAACCAGACTGAGAGTCGAAGATCAAAATGAATTTTTTGAGAGAGCCACAGAATTTGGTTAACACAAGCCTATCTGATGTTATCCTGACGCCAAATGACTTCGAACAGGCGATAAATGACATGCGTATGCACTCTGCCCCAAGGCCAGACTCATGGAACTCCGTGTTCATCAAGAACTGCAAGAAGCCCCTATCACGAGCTTTTACCATCCTATGGAGAGGGAGCATGGACACGGGGGTCGTCCCACAGTTACTAAAAACAACAGACATAGCCCCACTCCACAAAGGGGGCAGTAAAGCAATAGCAAAGAACTACAGACCGATAGCACTAACATTCCATATCATAAAAATCTTTGAAAGGGTCCTAAGAAGCAAGATCACCGCCCATCTAGAAACCCATCAATTACACAACCCAGGGCAACATGGGTTTAGAACAGGTCGCTCCTGTCTGTCTCAACTATTGGATCACTACGACAAGGTCCTAGATGCACTAAAAGACAAAAAGAATGCAGATGTAATATATACAGACTTTGCAGAAGCCTTCGACAAGTGTGACCATGGCGTAATAAATGCGTGCTAAAGGAATAACAGGAAAAGTTGGTAGATGGATCTATAATTTCCTCACAAACAGAACACAAAGAGTAGTAGTCAACAGAGTAAAGTCCGAGGCAGCTACGGTGAAAAGCTCTGTTCCACAAGGCACAGTACTCGCTCCCATCTTGTTTCTCATCCTCATATCCGACATAGACAAGGATGTCAGCCACAGCACCATGTCGTCCTTTGCAGATGACACCCGAATCTGCATGACAGTGTCTTCCATTGCAGACACTGCAAGGCTCCAGGCGGACATCAACCAAATCTTTCAGTGGGCTGCAGAAAACAATATGAAGTTCAACGATGAGAAATTTCTATTACTCAGATATGGTAAACACGAGGAAATTAAAACTTCATCAGAGTACAAAACTAATTCTGGCCACAAAATAGAGCAAAACACCAACGTCAAAGACCTGGGAGTGATCATGTCGAAGGATCTCACCTTCAAGGACCATAACATTGTATCAATCGCAGCTGCTAGAAAAATGACAGGATGGATAATGAGAACCTTCAAAACTAGGGAGGCCAAGCCCATGATGACACTCTTCAGGTCACTTGTTCTATCTAGGCTGGAATATTGCTGCACACTAACAGCACCTTTCAAGGCAGGTGAAATTGCCGACCTAGAAAATGTACAGAGAACCTTCACGGCGCGCATAACGGAGATAAAACACCTCAATTACTGGGAGCGCTTGAGGTTCCTAAACCTGTATTCCCTGGAACGCAGGAGGGAGAGATACATGATTTTATACACCTGGAAAATCCTAGAGGGACTAGTACCGAACTTGCACACGAAAATCACTCACAACGAAAGCAGACGATGGCAGACGATGCAACATCCCCCAAATGAAAAGCAGGGGTGTCACTAGCACGTTAAGAGACCATACAACAAGTGTCAGGGGCCCAAGACTGTTCAACTGCCTCCCTGCATACATAAGGAGGATTACCAACAGACCCCTGGCAGTCTTCAAGCTGGCACTGGACAAGCACCTAAAGTCAGTTCCTGATCAGCCGGGCTGTGGCTCGTACGTTGGTTTGCGTGCAGCCAGCAGCAACAGCCTGGTTGATCAGGCTCTGATCCACCAGGAGGCCTGGTCACAGACCGGGCCGCGGGGGCGTTGACCCCCGGAACTCTCTCCAGGTAAACTCCAGGTAATGTTGAACAAATTTTGGCAAGTCGTTTGTCGCAGTATTAGGTCCTAATAACAGCAGCAATTAGCTTCTCCACAGTTGAACAGTTCTGTTTCGTGATCCTGCATTTGGTTATTGCCCATAGATTCTCAGTGAAGTTAAGGTTAGGAGAGTTTCCAGGCCAATTTAGAACGTATTTTTCTGGAAGTTTGGCATGGAACAAGATCCTGCTAGAAAATGCCTTCTCCACCAAGAAAGTCTCTATCCACAAAAGGAAGCAGATGAGTTGCCAGGACTGCTTTGTATTTGTCACTGTTCATCGTTCCCTCAACAATAACAAGCTGGACAGGGCCTTTTTTGGTGGTGTTTTGGCGCCTATGCTCCATCTCACTACCATTGATCTGTATCCATGTACTTTAGAATGCGCCTCATCTGAAAATATAACTTTTCTCTATTCATCTGTCATCCATCCCCTATGCTCGTGTGCCCACCGCAGCCATTTTTTTCCTTCTTAGCATCAAAAGCCAGAGTTCAATCAATAACTGTTTTTTTGCCGGCTTTCTGACAGTTCTGCCAACTTCAAGGAGCCTTCGTCAAACAGTTGAAGAATCAACATTTACGCCAGCTGAAACCAAATCTCGTTATAGATATTTGCTGGTTTTCTTGGGATCCTTCACACTATTTCTGATAACCTTTTCATCGTGAAGTGCTGTCTTGCGTATGTATATGTGTGTGTGTGTGTACGTATATATCTATATGTATTTTATGGAAATTGTTTTAAAACAAATTGATGAATAACACATCTGCAACACTTGGTTATCTTTGTGGAGACGTTTCTTAGTATAGATACTTATCTTTGCCTAATCTACCGGCATGGCTTACTTCCACTAGTGTTCTTCATCCACCTGTGACGCCTTTTAGAACTGCTTCACCTTTTTGGCTCCAGTACATAAGTCAGCATCGTCGGGTATTTTTACATTCATCCAAAATGATAGCCTGAATACTTCCTAACAAGGCTGAGGGACTGACAGCTTCCAGTTTCTTCTTAAGTCTTGCACCGTATTTGATAGATTCATCAAGTCTGAAGGACTGATTAACTCAAAACTACTTCATGTCTTCCACGTCTCCAGTATTATTCTGTTTTAGACTGATAAAATCACTAGTTGGAGTAACGTCTCGACAGTAAACATAAATGTTGCACGTGTCTGAATAATCTCCCTGAATGTAAGTATATATGTCATGTGCATAGTATGCTGTGTTTGTGTATTTATTAATATCAACGGTGTGGTAGCACAACACTGTAGACATCCTCGCAATGTACTTCGTCCAGTATAAAGCAACGATCACATTGCACATTTACCAGATTGTAAAAAAAAGAAATAATGTAGATCGTTTTAATATATAGGAAAAACTTATTTTCGACGAGGATGGGATTCGAACCCACGCAGGGAGACCCTATTGGATTAGCAGTCCAACGCCTTAACCACTCGGCCACCTCGTCTGCCATTGTAAGAAATTATTTTAAAAATTTATATAACATATTTAATCAAAAATTTTTAATAATATGTATATTCAATAGTTAATAAATACATTTAGGTATAATTTTCTCTGGTGAGCTGGAGGTCTCCTGACTCACCCACAACCTTTGGTGAGCTGAATGTCGCTTGACTCATCCACCACCTCTGGTGGACTGGAGGTCACCTAACTCACCCACAACCTCTGGTGGGTTGGAGGTCGCCTGACTCACCCACCACCTCTGGTGGGCTGAAGGTCGCCTGACTCACCCACCACCTAGTAAGTTTATTCAGGTATACACAAATACAGTTATATAGAATTATCATACATAGCAGCATATGTGTAGAGAACCTGGGATAACCCAAAAAAGTCAGACAGAGTGACTTATTTCCATTGGGGTCCTTTTACCTTATTATTATAATATAAAGGTTATAATATTTTCTTATTATTCTACAATGAAGAAAAACATCTTATTATCATACTAAAAAGACCATCTACTACACGAGGGTCATTAAGACTATCTACAATACGAGGGTCATTACTAGGAATAAGGTAAAATTTACACGTATGTTAGCTAAAAAGAAAATCATTCCCCTCCCTTTCTGTAGCTACATTCATCAGACACCTTTTGGCACTCTTCTTGAACTGGTTCATGCTATGACTGGCTTTGACATGTGCGGGTAGTCTGTTCCATTCCTTTATTGCTGTACAATAAAAGGTGTTTGACGCCTGGCCAATGACTGTGGGTACTACAAAGTTATGCTCTCTCCCCCTAGTACTATGATTGCTTTGGTTCCCAACCTTGACACAATTGACAGCAAGATATTCTGGACACTGTTTGTCAGCAATTTTATAAACATGATTTAGCTCAGTTGTTTTACTCTGTCTTCAACATTCAGCATATCCAACTGCTGTAATTCGTCCTGGCCTACAAGTTCTCTTTGTCCCAGCCCCAGGATGAATCTTACGATTTTGTTCTGGGTGATTTGCAGTCTATCTTTCAGTTTTTTTGTCAAGGCAGAGTACCATGAAGAGCAAGCGTAATCCATATGGCATTGTATAAGGGCTAGACATAGGGTCCTACGAGACTCAGTAGGTAGACACTGTGCTTGTCTATGCAGGAACTTCAGTCTGGCATTCGCTTTCTTTACTACACTGTTCCCTAGCAATTCTCCTGACATGCATGGGTCAAAGGGGATTCCCAGATATTTTACTGATGAAACCAAAGTGATGGGCTCCCCATTACACTGAACATTAAAATTATTTACCCTTCTCAGTTTATGTTTCGTGCCAAAGAGAGTGGCTTCAGTTTTCCCTAGTGTAATGATAGTTTGTTTGTCTACTAACCATTTGCTGCAGGACTCCAGTTTTCCCGTGTTAAAACATTAGCAATATCTTGTGGGTCTTTACCTGTCACTAACAGAGCACTGTCATCTGCATACAGTAGGAGTTTGCACTTGACACTGATAGGCATATCATTGACATAACATAAGAATAATAAGGGACCCAGAATACTACCTTGGGGAACTCCACATGTTATCGGCAGGGTTCTGATTCCGTTTTGTTGATTTTGACTATTTGTCTCCTATTGCTAAGGTAGGACTTAAACCAGTCTACAGAACCTATACCGATAGCTTGAAGTTTCTTACATAATATATTGTGGTTGACAGTATCGAAGGCCTTTTGCAGGTCTAAGGTTACCATACCTATGAGGTTCCCCTTTGACATTTCAGTTCTCAGGTAATCCATCAGATTAATAAGGGAGGTGTCGGTTGAGTAGGATCTTCTAAAGCCCGATTGATAGCTATGGAGAATGCTGTTGTCATTAAGGTACTTAACTACTTGAGAATACACCGCCCTCTCCAGAATTTTAGATATTATACTGAGTATACTAACAGGCCTATAGTTGCTTACATCAGACCTACTATTTTTCTTGAAGATAGGAGTAACTCTGGCCTCCTTGAACCCCTCCGGTACGGTATTAGTGGTGATTGATAGATTTATTATGTGAGCAATAGGGATTGACAGTTCAGAAGCACCATCTTTTAGAAAACTTAGACGGATATTATCAGGGCCTGTGCTCTTAGTTGCGTTTAACCTACTTAGTTCTTTTTGAATGAAGTCATGAGATACACTTACTAGTTGATAACTGTTGGGGGTTACCCCTTTATTGGTATAGTATGTTTGAAACTTATCAGAGTCTGTGTTAAAGGTATTTGATGCAGCTGGTAGTTTACTTACTAGTGTTGATGCAACAGATATGTAGTAGGAATTAAAGCAATTTGCCAAGCAATTTGCCACCTTAGATGTTTCGTGGTATACCTCATTATCGATAGTGAGTACTATGTTAGACCTATCTACTGGCTTATGGCTATACCCCAACTGTTTTAGTTGTTGCCAGAGCTTTCTGGGGTTATGCTTATACTCTTCAATTTTTGAGCAATAGTGCTTTGCCTTTGCTCCTTTTATAAGTCTCTGTACTCTGTTCCTCACCCTTTGGAATTCATTTAGTGCTGCAATATCCTGTCTGTTTGCTTTAAATCTTTTAGCAACTGGTCTCTGAATTTCATATTATCTAATATCTCAGTATTCATCCAGGGTTTAGTTTCTTCGTTTAATCCTAACCTCTTTAACTGGTGCAATATTATCAAGGATGGCTGTGAACAATGTTTTGAATTTTTCCCAGGCATCGTTTACGTCCGTGCTACGTGTTATATCTGTCCAGTCACAATTGTGTAGCCTATTTACCAGTGTTTCTTTACTGTAGTTTCTAGTTGACCTCATTTTTATTGTCCTGTGTAGGCCTATCCTATCCCTGTGATTTTCCTGGTGCAGTAAATGATGAAATGATCACTAAGACCTGTGGTAATGACGCCTGACTGACTAATGTTCTCAGAGCGGTTACAAAGTATGTGGTCAATTAGGGTGGCTGAGAACTGTGTGATCCGGGTTGGTGTATTAATTAGTTGAGTGTAGCTATTTAATCCTAGAATTTGCTTATACCTTTTGCATAGCCCGTTATTTTGCTGCTGAAAACAGATATTGAAGTCGCCCAGTATTATTGTCTCGCAATTGTTTTCAACTCCGGACAAGACTCTGGAAAAGTCTTCTAAGAACTGGTCCTGGGTAGGAGGGCGGTAACTAGTTCCTACTAAGATGGGTTTGGTCTTGGGAAGCAGCACTTCAAACCATAGAATCTCCAGTTTATTGTTATTTAAATCAGGTCTTGGGTTGTAAGCTAAGTCATTTCTAATGTAGGCACATACTCCACCACCCTTTCTGTTCCTATCTAAGCATTTTATATTGTAACTTTCTATTTTGACCTCGTCGTCAGTCACCTCACATGCACACACATACACACAGAGCTGTGACTTGACCCCTGCAACCACAATTAGGTGAGTACACGCACATACACACTCACGTTGTTTGACCTTACATAGATTTAACCTAAGAGAACGCCAGTCAACTACTTTTATATCCCCAATTTCTATCATCGTAAAAATATTTATATATAAGTTTTCATTACGGCCTCCTGCATAATCTGGAACTTAATATTGATTTTATTTAGTAAATGAAATAGAATTAAAACTGGATAACAATGAATCTTGTTTCCAGTAGCTTTATATATATATTAGTTATTAACTTATTTACTCTCTAGACAGTATATCAATGTCTGTTCTCATAACTAGTATACATCTAACAACTATATGTTTTCAAACCATGATGAAATATTTAAGTAATAGCCCCTTTGAGGCGGGGTAGATGGCAGACCAGAGGCCTAGCTTCTCCCTACGAGCCCCGTGAGGGCGGGAAATGTGGCTAGGCCTGGGGACACTTGGTCCCAAAGATGAGGAGGTACTTGTTCCTCCTCCCATGGAGACTTAAGTCTCGAGACACTCCCCAGATAGGAGCCAAGCCGGGTCACCACTACTTGGAAAAGACCCGGGCCGGGAGAATACCGGCGAATAAAAAAAAAAAAAAAAAAAAAAAAAAACCATTTGTATATTGTTTGTTTAGTAAATAATGTTTTTATCCGATATATAGAGCCTTTATTAAAGCAACGTCTCAGCTATTGCAAGAACATCAACGTGTTTGCACAGCAACCATCTCTTATTTAAACATTAAATATTCTTCAGGACAGGAAG